>PNEQ01081906.1:0-54770 GCA_003012365.1 Medauroidea extradentata | reverse complement strand
TGGGCAAGAACAAATTCATACAGTGCCGACAGTGTCTTGGCTTGGTTTAATAAATGTGCCGAAATCCCTAAATATGTATGAAAGTGTGTGATAGTTGAAATAATATTTTTTTTGTAACTTATGTATTCAATTTCAAGTTTTGGTAATTTCACCCATGTGAACCATTGCTAGTGATTATAGAATAATGTTTATTGATGAATACTATAGAGGACTTGAAATTGAGAGGGGGTGTGAAATATGTAGTGCTTTTGTTTATGGTACAATGTTTGTTTGTATTATTTTTTCTATGGCGTGTATATTTCAGGATAGTAATAAAGAGATGGAATCTGCTACGGTATTAAGTGTGAAATATTGTTATTAACCAGTATAAAATTAACATACAGCAATAAAATAAAAGCATACTACAACTACTATAGGCTTTGTTTATGCAGTTTAGATAACTTGTACTGTTATGTTATGGGTAGCTGTAATGAGACAGGATAAAAGGTAGGTACCGAACTTTTTGGTTCACAGTCAACACAAATCAAATATTGACTAAACATAACATTTAATGAGAAGGAAAATACATACTGCTTGATAGTATGGTATGGGGGTCTGCACGTGGCGCAGTTCATATTTGCTCAGCGTTGGGTATCTGTAATAAATCACAGTTAACATATTTACATTTTACACATTATTTCGACCACTTCCTGGCTCTTATGGCTCTTAGGGAGCTAGAGCCCCCGACCAGCACCTCCACAGCTTCTACCTTCACATCAGATACATGCTACACAGGCGGGAGACCTGCGACTCTCATCAACCACCCTACCAGCACAGCAAGTCCCCAGGATATCCTAGGGACATCCTTTGAGGATATCCGGGTACATGCGATCCTCGGAATGTCTTAAGGATGGATATTTCGGATGTCTTGTTATATGTTACGCATTGCCATAAATTATATGCATACCTGTACATCTGTACTGCATGGATATAATTAATTTTAAGGGTGATATATCGTAGGAAACATTTTACACCCTCCCAAACACAAGAAGGGCGCGTTTTTTCAAAGTGCGCACTAAGAAAAAACGCGCCCTTCTTGTGTTTCGGAGGGCGTAAAATGTTTCCTGCGATATATCATCCTTAAAATTAATTATATTCATGTAGTACAGATATACAGGTATGCATATAATTAACGGCAACGCGTAACATATAACAGTAATTTTTTTAATAAATTTTTTTCTTAGTGCGCACTTTGAAAAAACGTGCCCTTCTTGTGTTTGGGAGGGCGTAAAATGTTTCCTACGATATATCACCCTTAAAATTAATTATATTCATGTAGTACAGATGTACACGTATGCATATAATTAACGGCAACGCGTACATATAACAGTTTTTTTAAAATAAATTTTTTTCTTAGTGCACACTTTGAAAAAACGCGCCCTTCTTGTGTTTGGGAGGGCGTAAAATGTTTCCTACGATATATCACCTTTAAAATTAATTATATTCATGTAGTACAGATGTACACGTATGCATATAATTAACGGCGACGCGTAACATATAACAGTTTTTTTTAATTAATTTTTTTCTTTGTGCAATATGTGGTATTAATACGGAAATGATATATACCCTTCTTGTCCGTAGCACGCCGCCGATCTGCGGCCGGATAGAGCCAGGGATAGAGCTAACTTCAGTCCAGTTCTTCTCAGAGGTTGTATTTTGTTTATTTAGCCTACTATCGTATAATACATTTTCATATTTCACAGCAATAACTGAATTATTTTTAAGATTTATTTATGTTGTCCTGTTGTGTTATTGTAATATAAATACAAGAGTAAATTAAATTACGAGCGAGAATGAAGGAGGAGCAGCAAAGGGGGAGATAGCAACTAAGTAAATGTAACAGGAATGTGAAGGGATCGGGGGAGGGTGTGGCAGGTGGGGTTGATATACACTGTGAGGGAGGTATACGAAGGAGCGAGAGAGGAAAAAGGAGAAGGGAATTGGGAAACAGAAAAATATACATTCAAAACAAAATGGTCGAAAGAAAGACCATCAAGCTAATGGTAATAAACTGTAGAAACCTATACAACAAAACTAAGGAGTTTTAAGGAAAGGTGGAGGCATACGGAGCATCCATAGCATTGGCGGTGGAGACAGAGTTGCACAAGGAAATACTGGATGGAGAGCTGAGGAGAGATGGTTATAACATACTTAGAAGGGACAGAAACAGAAGAGGAGGAGGAATACTAGTATGTCTACGAGAAGGATTGGAAGGGAAGGTGACTTGGGTGAGGGGGGGGGGGGGAGGAAGTAGAAATTATAGAAATGCAAATAAAGGGCTGGATAGACAATTGAGGCTGAGAGCAGTGTATAGACAACCAGGTGAAACTACAGAGTCCTTAAAAGAAAGACTTGACAGGCGGGGACTGGAGAGAGATGTAGTTGTGGCAGGAGACTGAAACCTACCAGGGGTGATATGGGAGGAAGGACTGGAAGATATTGGGCAACTAGCACAGAAATGGGCATGTCGCCTCACAAATAGGGGATTTTGTCAGGTGGTGAGGGGGCTGACAAAGCAAGGAGTGAATGAAGAAAGCACACTACTGGACATGGTGCCAGTAAGGCCCGTAGAGTTAGTGGTCGGTGATACGGTGGTTGAAGGGATAAGCGACCACGACATATCAGTAGTAGGGTTGACCAGCCGGCAAAGTACGGTAGCAAATGAAGACGTTACGGAGATAAAATTCTACAGCAAGGTTGACAAGAAGGCGGTAAGTAAGAATGTTCCTTAGGGAGAAATTTAGGAAATGGTCCAGAGAGGAGGATGTAGAATAGCTGTGGGTGGGACTAAAAACTATCATTAAGGACGCAGTAGAGAAATTTGTGCCGAAAAAGTTAGAGAAAGAGCAGACCCACCTTACTATGGAAGGGATATCAGGATACTGAAGCATAGATGCAGACAAAACCATGCAAGGAATAAAAGGGTGGAATGTGAAGATACGAGAGAAGAGATGAAGAAATTAGGGAAAGACATTGCACTGAAAATAAAGGAAGCAAAAAGTGTGTATATGGAGAAATGATGGAGACGAGGAAAGGAATCCGAGATAAACTATATAGATATATAAGGAAGGTAAGAGGGAGCAATAAGGGACTACCACTCGAAGAGGGAAGGGGGGCAGGAAAGAATCAGTGATCAGGAAAAGGCAAATGTATTACAAGAACAGTACTTCACAGTGTTTGAGACCGGTAACAACTGGGTGTGGGAGGAAAAGGGTTCGGAACTCAATGCTTGGCAATTTAAGATTAAGATGGAATCACTGAAAAAGGAGGTAGGTGGTTTCAGCAAAAGAAAAGCTGACGGACTGGACGGGGTAGGAAATGCAGTGCTGTGATGGAAGTAACAGAGATATGCAGGTACTTGCAAGTACTTTTCAATAGGTCTAATTGAAGTGAGCAGACTGCCCGCAGAATATAAGGAGGCAATAGTTATTCCCATACATAAAGGGAATAGGTTAAACCCAACAACCTACAGACTGGTTTGTATTATTTTGTTGGTGCTTGTACACTCCCGTACACGTTACCGCCATGACTGCACCATACACACTGCTCGTTTATTTCCGCCAGTGTTATGTCCTACACTGCCATGTAAACATAACCACACTACACAGTTAGCTGAACATTAAGCGTAGGGAAGGTCATGGTAAGACTTGTAGGGAATTTTACTATGGGAGGGGGTTCTCCTGGAAAACTCAGCTAGCAGGGCTTTTGAAGGATATAGTGGAGGAGGTAGACAGAGAGCAAGTAGATGCATGCTTCATAGATTACAAAAAGGCTTTTAACAAGGTACTGCGCAGTTTATAATTGTATACTATTTTTATTTGTATTTTTCTGGCACATGTTATATTATTTTTTATATGAGAGTGATTTATTAACTTAATTCAACCTTTATTATTAATTTTCATGCAGTATTTCTCTAACTATATTACAGTTTATTTTAACGTCTCCCAGTCCAGTCTAAGCGACCACATGCTATCTCGCCACGCCACTATCAGCTTGTAGTTTTCCATGTGCGTCCTTACGTTAGCGCAATTCGTGCACGGATGCATTTCAGTTCGACTGCAGGAACAAAAAGTAACCTTTGCACCACCTTTCTTTGTTCATTCTCCCGCATGCAGCAAGCCTCACGCACAGTGTGTACTGCCTTCAGCACTCTCGACATCCGCGCGCCATCTGTTGGCCATTTTCTAAATTTTTTAGCATCGCCAATGCTCACCGTATCGCGTCTTTTACTGCATTGTGTTAAGCATCCACTCAACAAGCATTATGTATCTTGGCATTGCTCCTGGTAACATGGATATGTTAGTCTTTGGGACTTAGTGCCCATGATGTTTTATTTGCTTTTCACGTCATGTAGTGTAGTTAAATTTTGTATTTTAATGAGTGAATTTTGAGGCATTTGTGATGAAAATTTAAATATCTTTTGTGTACTTCAAGATGCAAGCCAGCTAGACTACCTACTGTTTGGTAAGTCATCCCACTGCATCCGCGCTTGTTAGGTCCTGTTTTATTTCCTTAAAAACTAATTTTAATTCTCCACTTCCCTTTGATTTGCTACAGTGGAGGGTTCAAGAATTCAATTGACTCAACTGATTCAATTACTTTGAATACTTCAATACAACTGCAATTATACTTCAACTTCCAGTAATGCCATGGACATTCAACATGCCCTTTCTTTGGATGTCTACACGCTGCTATGTTCTAAGTTTCAGCTAAGTTCTACGTAGCCACATAAACTTTAATTGTGTTATGCACCACATTTGGTCATCCAGGACCTTTTATAACTTTTATACTTTTAACTTTATAAAACAAAATGATTCTCTAATTTCTTTATTTATCAACATAATGTTCTCAAGTTAATAAAATTTAGTTTGTATAAAGGTACCCTAGGAAAGTTAATATTTAAAAGGGTTTGCACAGTCCTAATTTCAAATCATAAAGGTTACAATACACATTTGTAAATTAATGTTTCGTCTATATTTCAATTGCCCAATATTTTCTATAGTAAATCGTTATTTTCACTCTGCCTCATATAATAGTTTTATTTTACAGTCCTTCCTCTGGGAATTTATTTAATTTGCATTTTGTAATGTTAGCTCTACATGAGCAGTAATAGGCAACTGCCTTAATTATATTTTGTGTCCATCTTTCCTTCCCAGCACACATTTTACAATTAAATATAATTATGGTAGCAGACAAATAATGTACAGATTAGCAACATAATAAATCTAATATACAACAAAAGGAAGACAGGACAGTACCTCATGAGGTTACACTGAAGAAAGTGGACAATCTGCTTGGGGATAAAAGAGTTCTTAGGTGGGTAGAATATCTAAGTGGAAGGACACAGAGGTTACGAGTAGGAGGGGCACTGTCAGAGGAAGGGAAGGTAACCTCAGGTGTGCCACAGGGAAGTGTCCTGGGTCCCCTACTGTTTAAAATAATGATGGAAGACCTGGGAAACTCAAAGAATTGCAGGGTCAGGTTGTTTGCAGATGATTGTGTCTTGTATAGGGTGAATGGGGAGGATGGCAGCCTGCAGGAAGGTAAACATATGATAGAAGTGTAGTGTACTCGAGGTTATGTAGGCAGTACTCAATGTTGTGCGTGCGAGTGTGATTAGCTAGTTATGGCGGGACCAGAGTCAAGTGATACTTGCTCTTCCACCACGCTCGTGTTGACGTGACGATTCGCTGAGTTGTCAATTCGTTACGTGTGTTACTCACCGAGGTTCCGGCGATGCAAACTTCATGCATTCCGGGAGCATGAGGGACTCATACGAATAAGGTGATAGTGATGGGCCAGCCGCACATAACCTATAATGGCGATGTTTAACTCGTTCTGGGAATTCGTTCCAGGTTGGGACGTCTGGAAAACGTATTCCGAGAGGTTTCAATACTTTTTCGTGGCAAATAAAGTAACGGACAAAGCTGAGCAGAAAGAAATTTTTTTTTACAGTGTGCGGGGCGGAGCTGTACGACCTAGTGGCATCCCTGTGTTTGCCTAAGTCAACTAGTGATGTAGACATTAAAGTGATTTTGGAGCATTTGTCAGTCATGCTGCAATCAGAGGTAGCACCAAAAGTGGTAAATCAGCACCCCAACGTGTTTGCCAGCACTGAATTAGGAGAGCACGCTAGACCACCAGTCACCGTTCAGATCGCAGCGGATGTGAAGCCAGTTTTAGGAAATGCCATTCAGTGCACCTCACACATCCGAGATAATGTGGGGAAGGAGATAGACAGGCTGGTAGAGCAAGGGGTCTACGAGCCGGTAGCATATTCCAGTTGGGCCACCCCCATTTGTGTTGTTTGCAAAGCTAATGGATTAGTACGGCTGTGTGGCGATTACAAACGTACTCTGATAGGGTGTGCCAGAAGGAGGTTCACCAACAACCAACGAGGCATTCTCCAACCTTGCTGGGGGTAAAATTTTCTCCAAGTTAGATCTGGCTGATGCATATTTGCAAGTGTCAGTTTACGAAGAGACCGCAAACTTGCTGACAGTCAATATGATGAAGGGACTGTTCAAGGTGAAACAACTTCCTTTCGGTATCCATTGTGCAACAGCTGTGTTCCATAGGTTAATGGAAAGACTACTAGCTGGGATACAGGGCATGGTCGTACTGATGGACAATATTCTCATCACTGAGTCCAACGAAGAGGAACACTGGTACCGGGTGCACCAGATGCTTCAACGTGTTGAAGAGGGACTGCAGTTGAAGAAACCGAAGTGCATTTTTGCAGTCCCATCTGTGACATTTTTAGGCTACCGGGTGGATGGTACTGGACTTCACCCCACACTCGAGAAGGTGAAAGCCATACACCGTACTCTAACTCCCACATGCAGGAAGGAGCTCCAGTCCTTCTTAGGTATGCTTAATTTCTACGAAAGGTTCCTGCATGGCAAGGCCAACGTAGCAGAACCCTTACATCAACTGCTAGACAAGGGGCAGCCATGGGAGTGGACGCAGGTCCATGAAGATGCTGTCTGTGCCACGAAGGACCTCCTCCAGTCCGACGCTGTCTTGGTACACTACGACACAGCAAAGCCAGTGGTACTGACATGGGATGCTTCAGAGTATGGTCTTGGAGCAATGCTGGCACATGTAGAAGAGGACGGCAGTGAGAGACCCGTTGCTTTTGTGTTACTCTCTTTGCATAAGCGCGAGAATAACTACGCACAAATCGACAAAGTGGCCTTAGCTATTGTGTTTGGAGTTAACAAGTTCAGGCAGTATGTGACAGCACACCCGTTCACAATTGTCACAGACCACCAGCCCCTCTTACGACCTAGCATAGGGCACGCTGATGCGTTAAGCCGGTTACCACTAAAAACGCCAAAGATAGACATCCCAGCAGTAGGGGATGTGTTAATGCTAGAAGCGATCCCAGACCCTCCAATCGAAGCCACATGGATTGCAAGGCTAACAGACACGGACCCAGTGCTGCACGTTGTCAAGAAAAACACAGGAGAGAGTTGGGCTAAAGGCCCAGCCATAACAGATGATCTGCGTCTATACTGGACCCGGAGAGCAGAATTATCACTCTATGACGACTGCATCATTTGGGGAATAGGGTGGTTATACCAGATGGATTGCGGAAAGAGTTGCTGAAAATGTTGCACGCAGGGCGCAATAGTATTGTCAAGTCCAAGGCAGTAGCACGAAGCTACATGTAGTAGTGGTCTAAGATGGACCAAAGCATCGAGAAGTTTATAGGCCAGTGCCAACAGTGTCAGCAGCTCCGAGCTAACCCACCCAAAACACATGGCGTCAGCTGGGAACCTGAAACCCAACCATGGGCAAGGATCCATGTTAACTTTTTTGGGCCCTTCCAAGGCAAGGTGTTCCTGGTTGCTGCGGATGCTCAATCAAAATGGCCGGAGGTGAGCGTGGTACCTTCAGCATCTTCAACAGCGGTAGTCCGAGAGTTGCGCGACGTTTTCAGTATTCACAGAATACCTAAATGCATCATTTCGGACAATGGTTCGGCCTTCTTATCCCAAGAGATGAGGTGTTTTGCGAGGAGGAATGGGGTCAGGCTAATTCGAGCAACACCTTTCCACCCCTCGATCAATCGCCAGGCGGAACGCATGGTGCAGACAATAAAGGCAAAGTTGAAAAAACTGGGAACTGGCGATTGGCCTGAGTACTTTTCACACTGCGCACCACACCAATAGCAGGATGCCTGGAAACACCTGCTGAACTCCTGATGGGACGGCTGCTGAGGACAGCATTGGACCAGATACGCGTAGTTTCCTGGTGAACGATTCTACGTGGTTCAGAGCTTATGGTGGTACGGTCAACTGGTTACCAGGAAGAATCACCGGAGCACAAAGGCAACACATACATGTGATCGACGAAGTCGGGAATGAGCATAGCCGCCATGTGGACCAGCTTTTGCACAAGGAGCCGAGTGAACCAGGCATTGATAGAGTGTCACAAGGACCCCAACAGGCACTAGATGCAAGCAGTGGCAGCTTCCCTCGAGAGCAGGACAGGGCACAAGTAAGCCCTGTGTGCAAGTCGCACAAAGCAGGCCAGGTAAGGGCTTGAGGGGTTACTACTAGCAGCCCTGCATAGAGTACACCTGAGGCACCCGTGGCGCCTGTCAAGCAGCGCTGTTCGAGAGAACCACCTCGCAGCAATAGAAAACGGCTGGTTACACCAGCCTCAGAGCGTGACACAGACACAGCAGAGGATGAGGACGATACCAGCCCGTTCAGAGGGTTCAAGGAGCAGGAGACCACCAGTCAGCAGAGGGAGCACACCATTTTGCAGGGGTATCGTACTTCCAGCAGAGTGCGGCAGTTGCCGGGGAGATTGAAAGATTACGTTCTTGATTAATTGTTACCTTAAATTGTGTTCTTAAATTATGTGTCTATTTGTGGCGTGTGAAACACTGTCTTGGAAGGGAGGAGTGTAGTGTACTCTAGGTTATGTAGGCAGTACTCAATGTTGTGCGTGCGAGTGTGTTTAGTCAGTTATAACGAGACCCCGAGTCAAGTGATGACTTGCGCTTCCACCACGCTCCTGTTGACGTGACAATTCGGTGAGTTGAGTGTTCGTTATGTGTGTTACTTGCTGAGGTTCCGGAGTATACCACAAGAAGAATGGTCAGAAAAAAACGGAATGAGGGTGAATGTGCAGAAAACTAAGATAATGAGATTTACTAAGAAAAAAGAGGTGGTCAGAGAAAACTACAATTGGGCTGGACAAGTGATTGGGGCGGTGGGGGGAGGGGAGGGAATTTAAGTCTTAATGAAGGGGAGAGGAGCTTTGGGGTGGATACAAAGTGCACAAACAGGGAGGTGAACACGATGGCGCGGCCCATCCTGGAGTATGCGGCGGCAATCTAGGACCCATACTTGGGGGTGGAGGTGGTAGATTGAGAGGGGGAGCAGAGAAGGGCAGTCAGATGGGTACTTATTAATAGATGGAGAACAAGGGAGGGAGAGGATGGATATAGACCATCAGTAATGGTTAAGTCACTAAAATGGGGCACACTGCAGGGGAGCCGGAAGGTGGAAAGATTGGTGAGGATGTTCAAGATGGTGAGAAGTGTAGGAGGGTGGGCACAATTGGGAAGCAGAATTCAAAGAGGACTCTATAGGGGAAGAAGGGATCACGAATGGAAGATTCTAAGGATAATATAAACAGAACAGAGATGCAAAAATTCCATGGTAAGCAGAATGGTAAAGGAGTGGAAGGAACTTAAGCAGGAAGTAGTAGAGGTGAAGGGGGTAGAGGAATTTTGGAAGAGAGTGAGTAAAATAGTAACAGGTGAATCAAAAGAAGAGGAGGGATAAACATAAGGGAGGAATTACCCTGCCACAGAGCAGCAGCCCAACTGCAGGAGGGCAACCCAATGAAAACACTGGATACAAATAAAGATATCCAACTTTTATGTTAATTCACTTTCACATATACGAAAATTGTCCAACGCGCATGCACGAAGGGTATAGAAGGACCTGCGTCAAGCCATTTGCTGGGCACAGATTTTCAGGCACTTTGCACCTGTCACATGACCACTTGCACCTCTCAATTGCGATATTTAATCTGCCCCCTAACCTTAACTGAAACGAATCTATGATCATGTCTCTTTAAGCCTGGAAGGACACTGGGGGTTTGTGTCGGAACTGAACACCGCACACAACGTGTGGCCAACATGGGCATAAAAGGTTAATATACTAAAGATGCTTGCATTTGTTGGTCTCTCATTCCCATGAAGAGCCTGCTTGTTTTATCGCAGTATTCATGAATGCTTAAACCAGACATTTTCATGTGCACAAAGTCTATACACTTGCTTCAACCAACTCTTATGTCTGTTGGTTCAAATTTTTGATAACTTTGGGCCAATTACACAGTCATATTGAGTAAAATCTAAGGCCTCTCTGTTTGAAATGGAACAAATTCTCATTGCAAAGACAAAACGTAAGTGAAATTCACGTAAAAACTGAATATTTATTAAGGTGTCGTCAGACTTCCTTTTAATATTTTCTCACGCTTCAAATCAATCATGACGGCCGTAAATAGAGGTTAGGGAGGATAATATTCTTATTTTGGAGATGTTGGTAATATTTCAGAGGACTCTAGCGATGGTGTAAAGGACAGACCACACTAGTATCTATGAAATAGTTTATATTATCCACTATACAGTTTTTAACAAAATATATGTGATTTTAATTATGCTTTCATTACGGTTACGAGACTATTTTATAAACAAAATCAACAACTAATTTTTCTCACTTACATTTTGAATTTTTTTTTTAAGTTTACAGTACATGAACCACTAAATATAAAATATCAAATAGACAGCATATATGTTTTGTACATTATAAACGTAAAATAACATACATTCTAGCAACATTCACAAGTCGGTGCATGAAAAATTATTTTTCTCGCCAATAGTGTAGTGACACTTCACCTTAACTGAAATTTCTCAATTTTCAGACTGTACAATGCAACCAAAAATCCTCTAAGTTCGCCTTAGTTCCGCCTTTAACTCAGCAATTCCCTGCATGATTCTGCAGTCGACCCTTAGCTGCCAGCTCAGGCATTTTGTTCACAAGACTTATTTCACTTTTGTCATGCCAGATATTCTACTGTAGGTTCCGTTTTAACTCTTTTAAATCTGACCCTATAAAGTCAGGCAAGCTTGGAAGAAGGGATCTAACCTAAGTTTAAATATTAGCAAGACCGATGTCACAGTCACAATTTGTGTGCCTCCTATTCTTTAAAATTGTTATGTTATCGTACATATGCACACACACACGCACGTGATCCCCATACACATATATACAGGACATCCAGAAATGGCAGTATATGTGCACATCACGTGAATCCTGGGCTAAATTAGAGATGAAAATGCTAATGGCAAAATA
Organism: Medauroidea extradentata; assembly: GCA_003012365.1. Taxonomy (NCBI): domain Eukaryota; kingdom Metazoa; phylum Arthropoda; class Insecta; order Phasmatodea; family Phasmatidae; genus Medauroidea; species Medauroidea extradentata. The sequence continues at coordinate 43,350 of PNEQ01081906.1, read as the reverse complement.
ATGTATTATGATATCTAATGTGTGTGCACTATGTGGCAACATATCATTGACAAGTCCCCTCTTCTGTTACACAAATATCCTACTATAGGCTGTTCACTATACACTGAGCACTCAGCAGAACTTGTAATTAATTAAAAATATGTTTTATTGGGCCAATAGATGCTAACTTTTGAGCTTGTTGAAAAATTTACACTGGGTTTTAGTTACAGGGAAGTTTTCATCTCAAAAATAGTAAAGATGACTGCATAAAGACCAAAAGAAAACTTTATGCAGTGCTCACTTTATCGTGAATGGCCTATACTACTGTTCTTATCATATTTTGTGTGCAGGTTCAAATGACGAGCAATCCGAACATTATTTCTATGTTTTCAGGGTTCTTACAGATATTGCAGATAAAAATTTAAGGATTTTTCAAGGACAATAAAGCTGAATTTTAAGGACCATCATCTACGGTGATCAATTGTTGTATAATAAGGCATGTGGTACATACAAGTGCAAGAGGGGACTTTCTCCATGCCACATTATGCACACACACTCTCTCTCTTTATATATATATATATGCACACACACTCATACACAATGCATACACTCATTTGCATCGTGCACACTCATACACAATGCACACATTCATACACAACATACACACACATACACAATATGCACCTCACACAACATGCACACTCATACACAACATGCACACACTCATACACAACATGCACACTCATACACAACATGCACACACTCATACACAACACGCACACTCATACACAATGCACACACAAACACATCTACAACATCAGTGAGAAATGGCACTCATTATAATGTTGCCTATTTTGATTACAGCAGGAAGTACATAATACTAAACAGGTTTAACCTGATTGAGCAAACATAAAATGAACACACACAAAATGCTTAAGTATTGAATACACTGACTACTAGGCATCATGGAACGACTGTCAACACAACAAAATTTAAAAATTTCACATAATTTATTATGCTACTAACAAATACAATTAAAGCTAATATTAAAACATTCCTACTTCAAATGAAACACAACATTTACAACAGTTTTTACAAAATTGAAACCTTAACTCAAGATAAACAGAATAAATATAATGAGCAGAACCTTCAAAATATTACTGGCATGAGGAAAATGTGATGCACAATACCATGACCACTACTATTCAGAACATAACATGGGAGATGGTAACTAACTACTGTTAGGGAGAATTTCCAAGCCTGTACAAATTAAGCGACCAGGTAGTTAGTAGTATAATTTATCTTTTTTTTTTCTAGTTCTACAACATGCTGTTATTGACAAGGCAACAGATTTAAAGCTCCTTCAATGTATTTTTAAGAAATATTTTATCACAAGGAAATTCACACACATAAGGAGCATGCATTTGATAAAATTCCTTAAATCTCAAACAATTACATAATTTGTATTACAATATCTTACAATACATTTTTATGCATGCACAAGAGAACATACAAAGTTAACGAAAGTACTGATGTTACCTGTCAACAAACATGGGAAGTTAACAGTACACATGCTTTAAAAAAGCTTGTTCATCTGTTATTGCTATAATGCGAATGAATTTTCCAAACAAGTCATGAAGGTGTAGCATAGCTACATAATAAATAAAACATTGCTTTTTTGTTGGTAGTTATAAAACTTTTAACATTACCCGTGATTTCTGATATATTTGGTGTGTTACCCACCCTGTCAGTGGAAAAACACATCTGCATTCTTCACATTCCACTGGCAACAAAAAAAATGTTGGTTTTAGTCCCATGATTTTACTGATGACAGTCTTTATAAAGAAGAAACAAACAAGTTTCTCCAAGTAGAAAATTAATGTAAACCTGACACCAGAATTGATCAACCCCTTTCACTTCAGTAATTTGCTGTGATCTGTCATGCAGTGTTAAGAATTTGTTTACACAGAAAGTTTGGAAACTTAACACTATACTCAAAACACAGTTTATGGACCCGTACAAAAGCTGTTTACATCTGAAAAATTATTTTAATGTAATCAAATTGTGTTCTAGTTTTTGGCACGTGTCTGTAAAACACAACAATGTGACCATCATGCATGCAAGACAGGTTGTATGGAAGTTGGCACAATTTTATTGCTGTCGGAAACACTAGAGGATGTTCAGAAACAAGTTATAACACCATTGTGGAGGTCATAAATACAAATAGAGCTCATCACATGCAAGGAACTAATGTCTAATGCTTGTGTAAGTTGGTTTTAATATGCCCACATGCTGTTATGTATGCCTAACTAACACCACCGCTGAGCACCACATAATTGCTTTCAAAGATTGCGGTAGAGGGGCTCAGCCTGCTACAGTGTGAAGTTTTTTAGGGTTACAATACAGTAGAACTCTTAAGTGTACTGGATTTTAACTGGCAGTTATTTTGAGTAGTAATTTTCAGGAACTGTCAAAAGTAAAACATTAGTTTGACTCAATTTTTTAAGTGGGCATTGATTCTGAATTGTCATACTCAGGCACAGTGACGCCACTTAATACTTAAAATTAGAAGTCTACTGTAAATGGTTTTGGTTAGTTGGGGGAAGTACGCTATAATGCCAATGCAACAGTTTGGTTAAGTGGGCACGGTACATGATCAGGAGACAACAGACACATGCAGTAACGAGTTACCTGTGATAATTAAGACTGATGGTTTCTTAACGTAATATTTTTAATTTGTGTTTCTGTACCTCACCATGGTGTTAAGTTTTAATTTGTTCATCAATATGCTGCCTGACTTCACAAAATGGCAGAAGCTTGATAGCAAATAGTATAAAATATTTAAAAACCCTTAACATTAAGTCAGATTTAAAATTTTGGTTGAAAAAATTTATTTTTAAGGCACAGAAAAAAAACTACATCCTACAATTCACAGTGGTTTATGATGCCCACTTACGTGGTTTATGAAGTGTGTTGCAGCAACTTATAAATGCACTTTTTTCTCAAAACTAATATGTATTTGTATTCACCATGTACTATCTATGACAGGAAAACAAAGTATAGACTCATGGTAATTCAGCCTATGTGGCATCTGGCCAGGCTGGATATGCAAAAAGCTAGAATACAAGTAGAACCTATGTATTTTGAGTGTCAAAATGAAGTTTAGTGAGAATTGAATTAAGTAAATTACATAAAGTTGGTCACATAAGAACAGTATTACACTGAAACAAAATGTAAGGCTAACACTGTGTGTTTTGCATGTTCCATAAATGAACCTATAGCACTCGAAAGAATAGTTTAAAAAGAAACCTTTGTATCTTTGTTTGCCAAAGTTTAGGCCAAATTATCCAGAAGGCGAGATTACTGAAAGTCTACTGTACTTTAGAGAAGAACTTTCAGGTACAGTACTTTCAAAATGTCACAAACATTGGAATTACTATTTCCCAAGACCATCAACATTTCTAAGATAGAACAGTGCAATTTTTTTGCATGTCCACAATCCTATTATCCTTAAAAACACGCAACAAAATTCAGAACTGCATTTTTACACTGATACATCCCAAAATTTATTTCTCAGATTTATACATAACTGAGGATTATAAAATGTATTCTGGTACAGACTACTACTAATAAAAGGACAGAAACTATGTAACATTCAAATAGTTCTATTAGTACAATAGGAACATTGCACTCTAGTTTAGCACCTTGCACATAAAAGCAATGGGGCACTTAACACACGTCGGTGTAGTCCTTCCAATGTGCAATGCAGCTTCAGACAGAAATTTACTAGTGTGTGTTTTCAAGTGTTTTTTTGCAAATAAAAATACAGTATTAATTTTCTCAGTTTTCAAGGTATTGGAAAGAAAAATCCTGAAAGATTCTATAGCAATGTGGTCCGCATCAACAAAAACAGTAAGTGGTAAAGGTTCAACAGGTAATGAGCTACACCAAATGTTATTTATAACAGGTAGAAAGAGGGTCGAGGTACTCAAAGGCTGTTACTTTTTCAGAGAAACGCACACAAAAATGGACGAACATGTTTTGGTGTGTAGGTGCGCGGCTGTGCGATGTTTCGCTGGCTTAGGTCAGCTTCATCAGATGGTGAGTTGAGGCACACTGAGTTACGGCAGAGGTTGAAACGTTGTTGGTTACCCTAGTGGCCAGGATGTGAACAAGGGTGCGACAGAAAGATTCAAAATGTTGATTTGGCTATTTGTTCACACTGTATGTTGAGGTCACTGAGTGGAGCATACATGTTTGGCTCTGGTGGTGAGAATACAGTACATGATAGTGATTTCTTGACATTGTGTGGGTGGCCGGTGTCGAAATCGAAGTACTGCAGGTCACTGATGGGCTTGGTGTGCACAGAGGTATGGATGGTGCCGTTTTATACAGTTAACTCAACGTCTAGGAATATTGCAAGTGTTTGCAAGATTGACCAGATGAATTTGAGTGGGCTGTGTGTATTCAGGTTTACCAGAAATTGTGAGAGATTGGTTTCTGGGGGGATTCAAATCATGAACATATCATTGATGAAACACATCCAAGAAAATTGTTGAGTGATCTGGTAGCAGAGGAAATTACTTTTCACTCTTCCCTCAAACAGATCTGCACAGGATGAGGCCATGTGGGTACCTATGGCTGTGCCTTTGATCTGAAGAGAGTGACTGTCTTGGTCAGTGTTAGTCTAGCAAGTTCCACCAGGAATGCTGTGGTTGGTTTACTTTTGAGTGGTCTCTGGTTGAGGCAGTATTCAATGGCAGACAGTCCAGATGAGTGGAAAATATTGGTGGAGAGGGATGCAAAGTCTAGGGTGACCAGGAAGACAGCTTGGGGAATTTCTATGAGCACTCTCAACTGTTGTGGCCAGTGTTTTTGATATAGGATGGTGATACCTGCTGTACTCAGGGTTGGAGGTGTGCCAACATGTGCTACAGTTTTTTCTGTGGGACTGCCAATGGTGAATATAGGCTGTTCACAATAAACTGAACCCTCAGAAGAACTTTTAATTAATTAAAAATGTGTTTCATTGGGCCAATATATGTTAACTTTTGAGTGTGTTGTAACGTTTACACTGTTTTTTAGTTACATGGAAGATTTCACGTTAAAAACACTATAAAGATAACTTCAAAACGGCTGAAAGAAAACTTTATGCAGTGCTGACTTTATCGAGAATGGCCTATACTACGGAACGTCCTGGGGCGGCTGTTGCTGTGGATTTTAAGACGATACAAAACTAATGTAGCAGGTTTGTCTTGGGTTGACAAATTTGATGGAGTCTTTTGAAAGATCTTGGACATTTACGAACAGTTTTATTTGTTTGAGGAATTTGGTTATCTGATCATCTGGTAGAGGTTTGAAGGTTGAGATGCCTGTCAGCTGTTTCACAGCTTCCAGGATGTACACTGTTTGTTGAGAATCACTCAAGTAGTTTCCTTGTATAGCACTATGATTGCTTGTGCCATGGCCACGAGGTAGGCAGCTGCCTTAGATGTGTGTGTATGCATGTTTGTGTGTGTAAGCAACTTCACAGCACTGTAATTAGCTGTTGACAGAAATGATCAGATGATCACGTAACAAACCCGGCTTGCATCACAATGTATCACTTATAGCCTACCTGTGTGCTTTCCTTGTTTGTGCCGACTCATGCTGATCTACGGTATGTAGTTTGTACAAGATTATATTATTATTCAGCAAATGTGTCAGAAATACAAACAAAACAATGAAGGAACACTACTTATGTAGTTAAGGGGGATCATTAACTGAAAAATAATACACTTCAGTTAATATACTACTGTTTAGTACACCACAATGAGGAAAAGGGCGGAAACTGATAATAATTAACTAAAACTAGTAGTACTGTAGCTTATATAAAGTAAGAAAATCCATTTGCATCACTTCTATATGCGACTCTTTGCATTAAATAACCATCGTCTTTGTTTGTGCAGTTAATGACTTCATCAACTGCAACTACTAAAATTCAGAGCCAATAACAAGATGCAATACACAAGTAACGACCTAAAAAAATATATAGTGATGGCATATAGTTTTGTTGTAACCTATATTTTAATTTTTCTCATGATACAAGTGTTGATAAAGGAAAAAAATACACTCGGTATTAGTATTTGAACTGACCACGCAAGCATACTTATAAAGCTACATTTGCATTCACATGTTTTGTTCAGCTGGCATACCTTAATAATCACCAACACAAGGCTGAGACTGCTGCTTTCATATTCTGTTGAGTAGAACCAAATATCAAAAGCGAAATTCAGTCTGTAAATTTGTATTTACAATATTTGGTAGAAACCTGTTATAACATTTTTTAAGGAACCAGAGAAATTTAGACTTAAATAGGAAAATTATATAACAGGGTAAGTTTCTATTGAAAAACATGTCTGTGGACCAAGAGAAGGTAGCTTTATAAGCAGTAAAATGTTATAAGCGGGGATGTTATAACAAGGTTTCCACTGTAATTTTGGCAGCAAGCACTCAAATATTTAACTAAAATATTTGATTAGCTGTTTTTAAAGTACATAATTGTGGTTCATTACTATTTTTGGGTTAATCATGTGACTTGTGGGAGACAACACATTATATAATAAACAAATGTGTTCATTTTGTAAAACAATGTACTGTACAAATTAATATGCTGCTTAATCTTAAGTTAGCAATTGGCATTTGCCAAAACTGCACTTGGGTACCACCAAGTCATATAAAAATAAATTATTTCTATAAAAAAAATTTTTATTTCCATGCAGCTAGCTACATGCAAACAAAACTAATCATTTCTATAATTTGTGCACAGCACTCAACGATAGCACTTTCCACAAGAGTCTAGGAGAGACTATGCTTTTTTGCAGGAGTCCATTTATTATAAACACAATTAGCCAGTGAAACAACTTATCTAAATTAGTCATCTTAAAATTTTGCTACAAAAAGCGACTCAAAATAGATTACCACGACGATGCATTTAAACATTTCTGATGAACAAAATTAACAGGTAGGTCTTACTTCATTTAAATAATTTTTTTATTGTACGCTAGATACTAAATACTGCAACATAAATTTCAAACAAAAAATGCATTTTTAACACATTTAACATTCTTTAATTAAGCAGTCAAAAATTATAAATTTTGATTTTACAAGGTTTGAAATTTTTAGTAATTTTCAGAAACTAAGACTCCTGGTAACATTATGGGTTTATTGTAATTTCTTCCAAAAACTAAGTCACTGAAAATATACATTCAATTCATAATACTTATTTCCATTACAAATTATTTCCTCTAACAATTTATTTCCTTTACTAAGCAATGAAACATTTTACATGTTAAATATACTCTGCGCTTTGCTGTAGCACTAAATTTTGTATGAAAATATGTAGCAACGAAAGCTGTTGCATACATCATAAATAAATAACATTCCAAAGAATTTCCTTCAATTATGTATTTTAAAATTAAAATAAATCAAGGGTCACATGTTAAAATAATGGTAAGAATTTTTTACAATCCCATTAAGTTGGCAACACAACTTACTTGAGACAGGCTAATGAAGACAGCCCAAAGAATATGGTAGAAGATTGGCCAGTACAAGGGTATAAAGCTGATAGATGAAATGAATAAGCTACAGGAACTAAGTTACCTCAAATATCTGCCCTGCAGCTACAACGAGGAAGATTAATGGCAAAATTACTCGGTGATACTAAAAATATGAGATTCGTTTGAGCGGAAAAATATTACTCACAACATTAACATACTCATCACAGTTTAACTGAAAACAAAACTTAATCATTACAGAAAAGTTGAAAAAAAAATTAAAGACAAAGTGCATCAATACAGTGGTGAACAACCAGTGTCAGAAAAAAATTAAGAAATTTTAAAATCTTCAGCCAAAATTAATTTTAAAGAAATATATATATATCCTTTACTATGCAACTATGCGGACAAACAAATCACATTAGTTGGAAATACAGTAATGGCTGCATAGGATAATGACAAATGTATTCATATTTTAATTTTGATGCACAGTAAAAATAAAACTGGAATACAAAATTAATCACCTAAGAAGATGCCAAAAATGTTAACATGGTAATCTGATTCTGAACGTTCACTTCTAGCTTGAGAAGGCTGTGAGAAGAAACCACTGCAGTAAACTGCCCTACTGCTGACTTTCCCTTAACATTTTACTATTTATAAAAAAAAATATCACAGTATCTGCATAATATGTATAACAGTGTGTACAATGGTTCCTTCCTAATAAAAATATACTTACTAAATATATGTATGGTAAAGATACACATGTAATAAACATGAGTGATTTTCTTTCAACAGATCAACTAGAAAATGAATTCCAAACCATAAGATTATCTACACAGAATTTTCCAAACTTTGAAATACACATGCAAACTTCCAAAATTAATCATGTGAAACCCATTAAACATGTACAGATTTAAAAGAAAATGTAAACAACATAACACGAAATTAGAAACCATATATATTGCTTGACATTTGCTCAAAATATTCTGAAATGTTTTGAACTATAATAAGCACCACTAGTTGAGGCAAGGTTGCTGCACAAAGTTAAAACTGGACGACAACACGCATGTAGGGCTGCAAGAGTGTGAGCGGGGCATGAGCTGATTCTTCAAGTATTCACAACCACAAGGATAGTCTCTCTCTCATCTTGGGTTTACACAACGTAATTGTCTCTCACAGCAACACAATCAAAACATTCCAATGTATTTCAACATCTTCCCACATTTCAACTGTTTATCGAGGTACAAACACTGGTACACGCAGCACGTAGCTAGACAACATGACTGTATCAGCTGTTGCCTTTGAGGTGTCAACTCAATTTAAAATTGTGTCAATTAGAGATCCAACTGTGTTCCACTGCAGGTCACATTTCAATAATGTTACAAATACCCGAGTTTTGTAGCCAGATATATGACACAATAGTTACGAAGTTCGTTAGTACACTGTTGCCACAGACTGAGTTCAGGCGACTGTTGACGAAAGTCTAACAGTGTTGTGCAAAATTTAGTCAGGCCTGTAAATCGGAATCTTCGGTATGAACTCTATGAGAAGTACCTGAAACAAAAGACATGAAAAATTTCTTAAATATACGTAATTCTTATTCTAACACTTTACACATTAAACGCAATTCCATAAACTTAATATGTATAAGGATACCTACAGCATGACACCTAGCACAAAACTTACAAATAAGAAGTAACCAGAAACTTATCTTGAAAGACTCTCATTCACACACTTAACTTTCTCTCTGTTATGTAGCAAATGAACTTAAAAAATGTGTACATGAACACAAATGCAACTTACATGTTAGAATTATTAAATTACTTTTCATTAAAGCAGACTACATTCTTCATGTAACAGAAAATAACTACAGCTTGTCAAAAAACAAAAAACTACAGCGTAATTTAAAAAGACATTTTAAAAACTGCCACATAAAATGTAAACAAAGAAACATAAATTGTAAAATGACAAAGTTGAAATAAAAAAAATCAAATAATTGACAGTGTACATAAATACATTATCATTATTATCTCTCCAAATAGTCATTCAGGGTGTCCAGCCAGATTCCAATTACCCATATATTTTCTGAATTTTTCTCAAAATCCCTGTACAAAAAATTCACAGAAAAATTACAATAAATGCTACAATGACTCGCCATATGCCTATTTATCGCGTGTGAAATAACTTAAAATAATACAGGTTCTGTAGAGGAAATGGACCTTTGTGCATTATGTTAGATGGATAAGTATGACTAATGCAGAAGAAATACGTAGGTTACAGTGTTCCGTCAGCGAGAGGGGTCAATGAACTGTGACAGTTGTTTAATAGCGTGTGCGGCCACTGTTTGCGCTCGTTTCTTTAGGCTTTTTTATTCACTGCATTGGTTTTAAAAGCAACATAGCATCTCTAGTACCTGTGTAATTCTTTATTTTCTTCAGGCGCTCTTTCAATAGTGGCAAGAAGAGGACATGGTAAAACATCCTAAAACCTATTATCAGTGGGTACAACCACAAAAAAAAAATCGCTATGTGGCAGTCAGCAAAATATTCTCCCAAGTACTGAAATTCATATTGCTAAAGAGAAACAGCAAAGGCAAAAACTCACAAATGCCAAACATTTATTGGTACGACCGAGTTGTCCATTCAAACCAACAACGCTGAATTTCAACCTCCACACTCCAAATATATAAATCAATAACTATGGTCCTGACAGAAACATAAGACTATCACATATTTATTTTGCTAGTATTTATTTCGAGCCAAATGACCCTAACTACATGTGAACAACAATTACGTAAACAAAAAATAAAGTGAAAACATACTGCGGCTGTAAGCCTAACCTACAGCACACAATACAACATGTCACATCCCTTATTTACAATTTTCAATTGGTAAAAGTGTTTTGTATTAATACTGTTTTCACACTAATTCACATGCAGACATTTTCACTTGGAATGCAGCACTCATCTGTGTAGATACGTTTATAATTCAAATGAAATGAGCAAGAAAAAAAGTACAATGTCGATAGGGGTCAACGACGTATCAAATTTTCTCTAACTTTCTTTTGTATAAATAATCAAACATTTCTCATTACAGCTTATCTGTATTTACCAAATCCATAATAATTTAGTTGCAAAATTTAATTGAATTGTAAAATGACTTTTTAGTATGTACATCATAAACTTACGAGGTTTGTATAGTTTAATAAGTTATCCAAGTGAGTTTTCCGCAAAAAAATGTGAATCGATGTAGCCAATTGCATGGGTGCATACAAAGGATTAATTTGATCAAATGTAGCTACAATTTGGTGAAATAGCATCACATCACACATTTGGAAAAAAATAAACATTTTTCTCCTAATTGTTTTGCAGTTTTCACGGAAACGTAAGCGCCCCAGATTGCGACACTACTGTCATATCTTGGGAACTTTTGCAAGACCCTACCATCTTTGAATTATCGGCCAATCACAGGTGCCCTGAACCAACAAAGCCTCGCTGATTGGTTAGCACAATTGCAAGGTTGGGCATGGAATGTGCCGTTTTGTCTAAAAGTGCTTATGAAAATTCACGAGGGTAGAGTAGGTCAGCCAAAATATCAAGTTTAAGGTGACTGAGATTTAATCTGGATGACATTAACCTACGTTCAAATTTTAACTGACAACATCTCATTAAACTTCTCACTTACCCTGAAAAACATTGCAGGTGTTCTTCAAGTTCCTTAAGTGATCGACAAAAGCTGGTCACGTAACTAAAACAACTTACCCTACTCCAGAGGGCAAATTTTCGAAAAAGCCAGTTTGTGGTTGTCTCCTGTTTACATTTTTCCGCGCCAAATAGAGACATTCAAAACAGGTAAATTTCAGTATGGTTATGTTTTGAACAACTAAACTAGAATTTCAGCTGACCTCCTCGGGAATTTTGGAAAGTGCAGAATACATAGTTGGCACTGCAACTCCACGCATCTACGGCACGCTTAAGTGTTGGTGCATGCGCAGACTCTCGCTCGGTCCGGACGTAGCCAATTGAAGAGGCGACAGTAGCATAAGCGGTTCCACCAACTCGGATACACTATGACCTTGAGAACACTTGATAACACAGTAACCTTACATTGGATAAAACTTCAGCAGATAGTTCCTGGAATTGTTATGAGTTATGTACAATTCCTGAACATTTCCCATTGTAAGTAAAATCTGTACATTTCCTGCGTTTCCTGGTCACTGGACATCCTGGTCTTTGCAGAAAATATCCCTCTTCACACGTAGAAATCAATTACTATAAATCCCAATACTCTAAACACACCCTTACAAAAGGGATGACGAACAGGAATATGTATATCTTGGCAGCTTAGCCTCTAGTACTCAGTCCTGCTCCCTGTTATTTGTGTAGCTGTGGAGTTTGGACAAATCAATGGATGTTGGGACTGAACTCCAGCGGAAACAAGAGTCAAGAGGCCAACCATGGTATATTCCAGCAAGCTTGGAGAAGGGCCAACCACTTGGATCCTAGCTAGGTGGGCTGCAAGTCTACAGTTGAAAGCTGATGATTCAGTTGACATGCTATTGTTGGTACTTACAATTACCGTAGAACCCTGTTATAACATTTCCGCATACAGTATAACATTTTCCTGCACATAACATCACCTTTCCTTGGGCCCACCATTTTTCCATAAACGATAATGCATTAATTTCCTACTTATAACAACACTGGTACAGTATTTTCATTTCCTGCATATACAGTAACATACTTTTTTCTCAGACAATAACCACAACTTGGTTAAAACTCTTCTTAACTGTATTATTTTAAATAAAATAACTAAACTGGAGACTAAAAACAACTGTAAAAACAAATTTATGTCTGGAAAAGTATCATAAGTGTGCATTACAGAGATAATAAAAATTGTGACCCTGAAGATGACGATCATGAACGTATAGAAGACAAGTGGGAAAGCCTCTATTATACACACAATGTATATATTAATCATGTTTCTGATGGCACAGTAACTACAGCCTCATTTAATCTCGTTGTAGGCTTATTTACTTACTTTAACAATGAAATTTTAAGTTACTTTTATGGAAATTCATTTATTAGTGTGAAAATATTGATTCCTGCTTATAACATTTCTCTGCATATAACACTTTTTTTTTCACAAGTCCCTTGAAAAACATTGACTCAACCCCTCCCTCTCCCGCAGGGTGTGTATTGCAGGGAGCAATGAGGTAGGTCGGTTTAGGGAGCGATTCGGAGAGTGAAGCCGAGGGGAGCCGAGCGCTAGCCGCACGGAGAGGTGGGGGAGGTTCTCACTTATTTGGGGCAGGTCTCTAAGTCACTCACCTAATCAGAATAGTTTCCTTAACAGCCTCTGTTTCCTGTCGGATAGAGGTTTCGGTTTCGGGCTGGCCTCGTTACGTAACTGCTGTACTCGGCGGGACCGGGACGGTAATCTTTTGGTAGGTGTTTTCAGCGGGCTCATTATGGGCGGCGGCCTCCTGGTTATGCGCCGTAACAGTCTGCTGAGTGATACCTGGGTGCTGCGTGCACTTATACATTTAATAAAATGTGGAAATTCCAGGTTTGTATTCACGTAGCTTCAAAAAGTACAACACTTGTTCACAGTTTACAGTTTTATACACGTTTCTCGGTTCTGAAACTAACACATGTCTCTTACACTCGAAATACAAAGGTCTCTTTAATACTTGAAATAACACAGGTCTCTACACTCAGATTTAACACAGGTCTCTTACTCGTGAAATTAAACACAGGTCTCTACCATTTAAGTTTAAGATTACTAATCCACACTCTGATGCTGTGCGATACTGTAACTGCTCGGGATCTCGGCCTCGTGGACTGGCAGAACTTTCCATAGATAACTGAGCGCGACTTCCACTAAGTGCCTCGTGGCTTAAGATGTGGTATGGACGTAGGGTGTGATCCCTTTTACGCGCATGGCGCGGATGCTGGGTGACAAGAGTCTCCTCCTTCCAGACTCTCAGCAGGTGAGGTAGGTAATGGTATGGTGAAGGAAGGCGGAAGTTTCTCTTTGCAAGAAGTCACTCCAGGATAGTGAGGGTCTCCATTTGCAAGAAGTCACCTCGGGTGTTGTGGCAGGACTCCATTTGCAAGAAGTCGACTACCAGGGTTGGGTGAGGGTCTCCATTTGCAAGAAGTCACTTTGGAGAAGGGGGGTGGCCAAAGCCGGAGGTGCTGAGAGATGATGGGAGCTCCGAGAAGCTGCCAACGAACTCTGAAGATATACATAATTACTATCACGTAGGCTACATATTAATCATTATTGCTATTCCCGATAAAACATGAGATTTCGCCCGTAAGAGTAGTGTCTGTCTGAAGATAAGAATGTGGTTGGAGTAATGTTGATAGTTATGAAATAGATGATGGAAAACCAGATGTCACGTAGAAACTGAAAATCTGTTTTTTTTTGTGCTTATACATTTTTATAAATGACATTTAAAGTGTGAGTTTTATGAAACAAAATTAGGGAAATTATGTTATTAAATTGCAGATGTCGTTAGATCAGACGTCATTAGATTGGGGGTTTACTGTAGAATCACGATGTCATTGCCTGTCCAATCAATATTGATTCAAACATGCTAACACCTTCACTTAACTGCACACGAAACCATTGAATGAGAGCCACAACAATATTGGTACTTTTCTTTAAGGGTGCTGCCTACTACACTTTTTAAATGAGTTTCAACATGTTCTCAAATATGTTTTATTTACGAAAACACTTCACATGTGACCATTGTGGCAATGAACGAAGAGAAAAAAAAAACACTTCAGACATGGGCAAAATTTCATAGTTAAGCCAACATGCCCATTAAAAACACTGTTTCAAAACCCTCCAACAAAGCTAAAACTTGCCTTTTCAAACTTCCGTACTAACCACATGTGCGCAAAACTCAGTAAAGTTCACTGCTACTGACTTAACACCAATAAAATTGTATGGTCACCGCTTAAAGTTTCCCATAGTAAAAATTAATCAGCGGGAATCTTATTACATTGCAGTCTGAATAAAATTTACAATGCTGATTTTTTGTTTGTGTCATTTTATGCAAACATCATACGATAAACTAAGACATGTGCTGGCACCTAGTATTTTAGTATCTTGGCATTTTCTTTTATGGCTAGAACTTCTTCCTTTGTTTGCTGCAGCTTGAATCCTTGCCACCACCAGGAAGTTTATGTTTGGTAGCCATTATCTGTAGAGTAGTTGCACACTGCACTGCTAACACAGTTGAAAGGAAACTAACACTCTGCTACCCCACAACTTTCGTGACGTGCAGGTCTGCCATTTCAGCTGATTTTATCCATTTTAATAGATATTTAAATGTTAAAACGACAGAAAAATAGTTAGACATTCATGGATAATTCCAACACCTGTCTTTATCAACAATCAACAGAATAATTGGGATACACATGAACGGTTTAACACGATTCCCTAATCTTTTTTGTGTTTACTGTGCAACTAGAAATCTTTTCCTTTATTTTTGGAGAAAAATCCACGTTTTATACAAGTAAATACAGGAAACATCCACTAATTATTTAAACCAAAATAAATCTTACAAGAAATAATTTTTAAACACTTCATAATGGCTGCACCCCATAATTTAGGCCAACAATTTGGCAAAAACATGTTTACACGCAGTACCACGATAGAAGCAAACTATATCACATTCGAGGCCATTAATAAATTGACAGATATATTCATTCTTCAACAATAAGTAGATGGTTGAACATGTTCATAGTTTCATTAAACTTGTTCCACAAATTTTTCCAATCAGGAAAATAGGTGTAAAGTTTCACTGCTATTTTACCAAAATTGGTTAGAAAATAGTTCAGTTTGTAAAACCATTAACAGTAGATGGTTTCCTGTAGAACATCTCAATTTTACACAGTGTTATAATTTATTATACACATTAATTTCACTATCAATATTTTACAGCGTGAATCTTCTAAAAATACTTTGGAAAAGTACATAAATGTAAGTTGGAAATATTACAGGATTTTTAAATGATAGTTACAGAATTTTAAAAATTAACTTTGTGGCAGCCCTGCATTAGAAACTTTCGCCTGGCTTCACATATTTTTCTGCGCCTCAGATGACATACGGATAATATAAATTTTGGATAACAGAATTACGGATAGAGGATACTCCACTGTGTTAGCACATTTCCAAATTTTTTGCTACATGATCCTAGTTCACCCCACGGCAGTGTCATCAGTTATGTACAACTACCTGCAGAATTGCAACGTGCCACCATTCCTCGCCCAAACAAGCTGGCCTAGCCAGGGAAACAAAGTGACCGCACTGCTGTACGAATATGTGCGCATCAATATATTTTTTACGTATTCTTACCTAGAAGTACACACTATTCTTTAAGTACTTGTGGATATCTGTCTGAACTTTATTGTAAACAGTTTCAAACCGTTTCAAACCTTTCTCCTTGTTACCATTTAAAATACCCTAATTTGTAAAACACTAGCCAATGCTAACAAAATGCCATAGGACAGCACGATAGTGTTCCAGAACATAAAAAGTCTGCAGTTCTGTACATACATATTCCATCATGGAGGAAGAATCACACCGCTGTTTAGCCAAGCGCCAGTGGAGCCCCAGTTTGTGGTAAAGGTGACTGTTCTCCCACTCCAGCAACTTGTCTATTGAGTGCTGTGTCTGGAAAACATAACAGAAGTGGGGATTACTAAAAGTCTTCTACATCTTCTGTCAATAGAAAACTAATTTCTACACAAAGAAATGCCAACTACATAGTCAACCACAGTTACTTCTCAAAACTGACTAACTTGGAACATAATTAGGTATAGTTTAGGCTAGTTGTTGGAAGGTTAATTGGTGTCTCATACATATTACATAATTTTCTGGCTAACATAAATTATATATTTAAATTTCTAGAAAACAACAAAAAAAAAAAAATTGGCTATATTAAGATTTATCAGTATTTAACTAAACAAACAGTTCTATCAATACAATCCTATATATTCTTTGTACATTTTTCCACAGATATACATAGTCTTGTCTCATGTAAGAATTGTACTTTGTGACAGTCTGGAGAATGTAATGTAAAAACATTACTTTCCATGACAACTTCAAACATGACTGCCAACAAAACTAATAAAAACTTTTAATTACGTATTATGCGAGAGGCTAAACATTTGCAAAAATTTGTGACATGATAGGCTCAAACCGTGTTCTACGTGGAAAACCTTATGCCGATCTAGCGCAGGAGGCAGCCCGTAAGTTATCGACAAAACTTCAGTTACTAGGAACATTAAACAATAGGGATGAGAAAAAAATTTACCTGTAGGCTATGCAAAAATTCTTCACAAACAATTTTTATTGCTCTTGTAGTCACAGCCAATCCAATGAACGAATGCACTAACCTGACTGTTCTGTTGGCTATGTTTTCTGTGAACTGCTGTGAATCACTGTTTGGTTTCCAGTACATCTTACACTCCTAACATATAGGTTGTTCACAAGGTGACGCAACTTTATAGGGAAACCTGTAGGTTACAATAGATGTTTAAAATGGCCACCATTATGCAATTCACATGGTGTTGCATGCTCCTAAAGACACACTGTAGCATTTGCTGCATAATTGCAGTGGTAGATCGTTTAATTTTGACCTGCAAGTGTCAAATGGCGTGAGGACAATTGATGTAAGTAGCATCCTTTAGGTGCCCCCACAAGAAAAAATCTGGAGGGGATAAAGCAGGAGACCAAGGAGGCCACAACCCCTTTGAAATCAATGGTAAAATAAATTGTAAAAAGAAGGAGTCACATTTTCCCATAATGTTGTGTCATCTTTTGAACAGCCTGTAGTTTACTCCTTCACTCACTCATTCAGTAATTTAAAATACTGCTTCACAAAAATAAAATGTTTGAACCAATTAAGTTTTGAAATGACAGCTACCAACTATCAAAAAAAGTGCAATTGTTTATGGTACTGTATTAGAATACAGAAGAAAACCACTGCAGCCTATTACAGGTTGCAGGCTGCACTAAGGAAACTTACAAGCTGCTAGCAGACATGTAGCTGGTTTGAAAACAGACAAGACAACAAGTCACAGTGCATAAATATGCAACAAAAAGAACATATGTTTGTGTTATACTATATTGATTGCAGAATCTTTAGTAATAGTGTATACATGTTAGCTGAATAGGTAATAGTATGAGCCCAGTTGTGTATTGTATAAGTTGGCAGTTGTGACAGTGTCAGTACGGTGCGAGTACAGCACTTGACCTCAGTTAGCACCTCGGACTCCACCAAGCCACGACCAAAATATGGACAGTGCCCATTTGGTTATCAGCAAGTGGTTTGAGACAACGATAATTTAAAAGTTAGTTAAGTAGAAAGTTGACTGACCCTCTTACTGAGGCAGATCACTGGCCAGAGGGAACAGCCTAGCGTGCAGCAACAACAAACACAGCCGCAAAACAACCACTTGACATTCACTGGCAGTGTCTTCTTCAGCACGCTGTTCACTCTCATTACAGTTGCCTTGAACTCCTCGGGAGCCACCCGTGATACAAGACCATTTGGGAACTCTGTGTCAAACCTGTTGCTTAGGCCAAACCTGCAATCACAATCCAACTGTCAATATTTATGAGGAAAACTTCCAGTACTAAGTAAGCACTTAAAAGAGTACATTGTAAGGATAAAAAAGCACACTTGTGACTTGATGCACAATTCCTCTTAAACAAGGGTTGACAAAACAAATTATTTTTTTCTGTAAATTAAAATTTTTTGTTCAAACACATAAAACACAGATACATATAATTCAAGTGACAGCCATGGAAAACATATTTCTAACACATAAACTTTTTTGAAGACACTGATGTTTTACAAATAGCTCATTAACTTTATTTTCGGGGAAATTTTTACATTTAAAAAAATTAACAAATATTTACCAAAGCCAGTCAGATTTTACAACTAGTTTAATTGAGATTGTGATACAATGCAAAGATTTTCCTGTATGTATTTTAATGTGCAGCAAACAAGATTTAACTAGTTGTTGTTTTGGTTTTCACAACCACACATTCCATGCTTCAAAGTGTTGTATGCCCCTTATTAAGTCAGTTATCATGCACATGTAATGAGAGCACAAACTTTCTGATGAATGAAATGAACAGTGATGTCAATAATGAAAAGTGCTTTTGTAGAAATTACGTACAGTATTTTTTAAAATATTAACTGCTCACATGTAACTCTGAACCCGGTGCTACAGTTAGACAGCGAGGTGGCTTCGTCAGCTGTTATTATTAAACATTTTTCCCCACAATAGGAAAAGAAAAAAGATTAAGGACAGAAAATGCTGCCAAACTTGTAACCGTTTTCTGCACACTAAACCATCGAAATATGATAGTGCATGGGAATGTTATCATATAGTATAACAACTTGAGTAGAATATACAAATTAGGTTTACTATGTTGTACACATGTTCTTTAATATTTTTTACTTCTTGTATTCAACTGTTTGAATTTAATTTTATAGCTGCATCAAGAATTGAAAAAAAAAAAAAAAAAAAAAAAAAAAAAAAAAAAAAAAAAAAAAAAAAATATATATATATATATATATATATATATATATATATATATATATATACACACACACACACACACACACACACACACACACACAAAAGTTACTTATTTTTGTAAGCACAGCTTATGGAAATTTGTTTGTTTGCGCAAACGCTCCTAATTCTAAAAAGGCTTAACTGTATAGCAGATACAAAATTTCCTCTACAAAAATATTATTAATTTAAAACAATGTAGTATTTTAAACATTTTATTTAAAACTTTTTTATGCAAAGTGTGGTGCTTCAAACAATTTTACACACATTGTTTTAAACTTGCCAATCATGGACAAAAAATATACACAAAACGCTCAACTTAACAAATCAAACTATTCAATAAACTTAGCGAAAAATGCTGCAAAAAACAGAACACCCAAAATATGAAAATTACATGGCAGCAAACTCCACAGGCACAATATAAAGGTGTAACATTGACACACTTTCTACCGAACTTCTCAATCCACTGAAAATTCACAAAAACAAACACCCACACAAATCAACCATACCTTATGTAAATAAATTATAGTGTAATAAAAAAAAAACAAAATAAACCAGATAAAAATGAATATATATTCAATATTAAAATTATGTCTTACTTGCAAAATGTCAAGGACTAACAATTAGTAAGTATAAATTTGAATACGAAAAAAGTGAACCTTTCGTTGTAGGTATGTGATATCACCAAAAATCAGATTGTCGGCCCATTAATTTTAGCAAAACTTAATTTATTTGTGCTATATTTTTTGGTTTACACAATGTGAAACAGTGTCTCAAAGAAAGAAATATATGAGAATAATACTTAATTAATAGGATAAACGCAAGTTCATGTCAGGCTGTACCTACATTAATTCAGTGTAGGAGTTAAATTTTTAAGGCCTCTAGATTAACGCAAAATTTAAATTTCAGAAATATTATGTA
Organism: Medauroidea extradentata; assembly: GCA_003012365.1. Lineage (NCBI taxonomy): Eukaryota > Metazoa > Arthropoda > Insecta > Phasmatodea > Phasmatidae > Medauroidea > Medauroidea extradentata. Next base: position 23,307 of record PNEQ01081906.1, on the reverse strand, counting down.
TGAACGATCAGTTTCGCACTTCCGTAAAACATTAACTGCTACAACGTAATATATTGTAATTGTGACATGATGAGGTCAACGAAATAAGATTACCGGGAATTACTCAGAGAAAGGTGTCAAAATGAATATTGTTTCTTTATTGCAACTTATTACCTCCCAATATTGAAAAGTTAATAAAATTTACGAAAGTGTGTCGTCTTGGAGTAGTATCTCTAAATACCATGTTCAGGTTGCACGATTCAAAATTAGTACGGCCAAGCCTATTTTGACATCTCTGCAAACTTCTAATTCATCCCTCCTGCCTCTCTATGCCAATGTAATGTGCTAGCTTTACTATATGCCAATTTTAAACCATGCCAGAAATATAACATAGAATACATGAAAGTAATATACGAAATACATGTGCACTATAAATAGTTTAATACATGTTTTAGTACCTTCATAAAGGTAAAAAAAAATATATATATACAGTATATATATATTTATTCAAAATGAGGGTCAATTGGTTTAAATTTTGTTTCGTAATTTATCATATGAATGATTTTATTACTTTTTATTACTTTTAGTCTACACTGGGTTGTAATTATAAAAACCACAATTGGACTGTATTATTTTGCAACGTACAATACAACTATAGATCAAATGTAAAGGAAAAAAACGTAAGGCGAGTATCCTCATATGATGTCAAGAGTTTTTAAACTGAGCATGCCAAAAATTAACAGACAAAACTAAATGAATACAGCTGCATTAATTTACAATAGTGACAAAAACTGCAAAAATGCAAAATGTAGAGTACATTATTATATTTTATAATTTTAAAAGTTAAATTAATATCATAGAACTAACACATGTATTAAAACCAAAACTTTTAAGAAGTAAAGAAAATGTTATGGTTTTTTAGGTACCCTACAGCAATGTACATTAAAAAAATATCACTGTATACAGAATGTTTATGAATTAAAGGTTGTACATCAGATTTAAGGTGGAGAACACAAAATAAGCATTATTAGTTAGTATTTGTCCGGAAATTGCAATCTGCAAAGTTGCAGGAGCAAACATTAGTGAACAGATTTGAATGCCCTGAGGCACCTTGTATTTAATATTTAGTGTGATACATCAATGTTTTCCTTTCTGTCCCAGATCCAGTAAACATTCTGAGAGTTTTTTTAGTTTAACTCAACAAAGAGTACATTTGAACTGTACATATGCTAGACGGTTACGTATTTGTTGTAAACATAGCTTCAGTTCGACAAACACTTAAAAATAGTGCTGAAGATTCAGGGAAAAAATAACAGCTGCAATGCTAATTCCGAGAGCAAATAATTTTTTCTGGAAGCCAAAGGTCAGAATGTTTTTGCAGATGTCCTTCTATGTCAATTTTTAAAATATGCCAGTCTTATATTTCAAAGCTTGGAGGCTGTTAAGCCCATCACCATCCATTTTAACAATAAAAAATTCTTCAGTCTGATCATTTCATCTTTGATCAATCTTTCCCCTTCATAGTTGGGATTTGCCTGCTTCAGCACAACCTGGACGTTTCGAATTGAGCCACTTTTCTGCTGCATCAGCAATACACTCCTCATTGTAAATGACTGACAACCAAATTGGAAACTGGACTGAAAAATTGTTTAGAAATCTTCCACTACCCCCCCCCCCCTCTTCATTTACACAATATGCTCATTATCAAGCAAGCAATAAAAGTGTAGTTTCACTTGATAGTATTTTCTGCTACACCATTTTCCTTCCATTAAGATAGAGTCCTAAAGAGGAAACCAGATGCCAGATGAGCAGAGGAGATGATGCGCTTGGTAAGTGAGCAAGAGCCAGTGTGCTTCAAACAGAATAATCATGCTCATTGTAGTACAACTGCACACAAATTAGATCTGCAGCTGTACAATATTATTGCATGTGCTGAAAGCCAAATCACTGAACTACAAATTCTGTTGTGCACTTTACTCCTTTACCTTCAGAAGCTTGGGTGTCGAAGCCCTAAAAATACCATTTTTTGACATGTTCACAATTACTATCTCTTTAATGACAAACTATATAACTAAAGTAAAACATGGTGTAAACTGTATATAGATAATGGCTTTTTACCTTCTTATGAAAAAATACTGTAGGCTCCCTATTACCAGAACAGTTGTTTTCCGAGATACTAGTACACATGTTTCACAGAAAATGTCTAAATGGCGACATTTCTTAATGGTAAGTTCATGATGACTACCCTACTAGTTTCGCCAGCCAATATAATTACTCGTGAAATTCCTCCAACACAACTAGCAACTTGGGCGAGAACAAGGTCCTTGGCAAGTAGCTGACCTGTACGAGAATTGCACGTCAAATTACAAAGTGATTTTCTACCACCTTAGGATAAAATGACAAATTAAATTATACAAAAATATATTTGTAAAGACTGTTTACATTTCTTGCTAACACCTACTAAGACTACGACCATACACTGCGGCTTTGCCACAGTAGTACAGCAAATTAGTTTAATGGGAAGTGTCTAACAGTGTGTCAAGTGCGGAAAAATTCAACTGTTGCGAACTTGAACATTTACCAGCTGTTTAATATGCCTAAAACAAATATATGTGACGTAGATTTCACTTGGTTAAGTTAATTACACACACTAAAATACATGCTTCTTTATTCAGCAAAGTTCTAATTTTAAAGGACAGTACTTATTATGAGAACTTATCATTTGGCTACAAATAACCCCCATACAGTGATGTATTAATGTAATCTCCTTCAGATAACAGAATAAAATCTGTAATATTTGGCATTGACTACAAGCACAAAAAATGCAAATAGCAAATATTGTAGTTGGAGGAGGTTGTTGGACCTCACAGGCCTGTTAGGTGGGATTCAATAAAGAATGACGAGCCAGTGCGTAGGAGAAATTTACAGCGTATGTGTATGCCAAGAGCAGTTATGAGGCACAATTGTAATGTGTAGTCCTGGCCGAAGGCGGTTCAAATGCCAAAAGTTGTTTTCCAATTTTTAAGGTGGTTTGGCAACTCCTCATTAAAAAAATAAGATAAAATCATTACATAAACTGTAAAATAATTGTGTACAGGTTTTTAACAATTTTGTATACGTTTTTAATGCAGTTCAGAAACACGTACCATTAAATATTTTGGAATGCAAATTTCATTAAATTAATAAGTTAGAATGGTATGCACTGGCACAAGCATGCCTTAAGATCATCACCAACTCCATGAAAAAATTTCTCTTCAATCAGACAATTCGTTTTGACAACTTGAACACCATTAATGTAAACTTCATTATTACAAACTGCAAAAAAAAAAATTGGTTGCTTGAGTTATGTATTAAAGAGGTTTCACTATATTCCATTAGGGCCTATAATTTCTCATTTACAATGAAGACAGTTAACCAACTTATTACATGTTGTTACAGCATTTAACAGAATATTTAAACACAGGAACTAGAAAATAAATCTGCCCATCTACAATACAATTTAACAAATTTAAAAATTAAAAAAATCTATGTAGGTGAAGATGAACGTAAGCACTCAAAGTGTTTAGTACACAATTCAGATTACTTGCACTAACTGGGGGCGATAGAGAGGGAGGCGGGCAGATTATACTGATGAACAAAAATTGTGGCTAACCTGCATTACTAATTCATACTACAAATGTCGTACATTTTCTGTAGCAAAATCGTTCTTGTGCTAAAATACAGTCTCATAATATTGAGTGACCTCAAATTAACAAGGCTTATGAAAACAGAACTTCGTAAAATACACATTATATAAAAATTGGACCTTGTAAAGTTTTAGTGGTTTACTAAAAATTTATTAGTTAAAATTAAAATGCTAATGACCTAACATGATCTTCCACATTTTGCGAGTGCAGAAAGAGGAACAACGAAGACCAGACTGTCACATTCAATGCAAACTAATATCGCCTCTATTCACAGCAAGCTAAACTGGTGTGCAATATTTTTGTTGTTGTCATTTTACTATGTGTGACCCTACAATTTTATTTGTGGAGATCAACATGTGCTTCCAGTTTCGTGTTTCACAAAACCAGGCGGTATTTTTCGAGTTACAGCAGTTTAAAAAAGCTGTTATGGCAATTTCTAGAGATTCCAAACTCATGGTTACAATAAGCCTGTTGTGTTTTTAAAAATATAGAAGCACAATTTCAAGTGTATGTTCTTGGAGCAGATAACCCTTAATTAGGAAAAGTTTAATACTTTTGAATTAAAAAAAAAAGAATAGATTTATTCATAATCTGCTACAGCACCATTATTGCTCTAGGTACACAAGCCTCTAAAATGCCACAGTTAATTAACAAAGTGCATAAATTACAAACTGTGCTTTGTTAAATACATGAACACTTATTAAAAGAAGTATTAATAAACAAACACATGAATCTGTGTTACTACAGAGCATTTGTTACCCTTGCTGGCTCAAAAATTCTGTGGCTTGGTGCTAAAAAGGCCAATGTCATAGACTAAAGGATATGACATTGGCTTTTTAGCACCAAGCCACAGAATTATTGTGTTACATCATTGGACGTCAAATTTCTGTATCATTCTTTTTTTTTTATTTCAGCTTCTATACACACAACAGAGTGTGTTTGGAGTTGTCATTGCTTTTATACAGTACAAGTACAGAAAGTTATAGTGAACCAGTATAATGATAAAAAATACAATACAAGGATAAATTAGCTTACAAAAAATTAAAACAAAGCAGTTGAACTAGCATAAGACACTACAACATACATCTGACAGAGGCAGGTGTAGGAGACCGAAAATATTCATTCACATTGTAGAAGGCTTCCTTGATAAGATATTGTTTTAAGTGTTCCTTGAAAGTTGACAGATTTTTAGTTTAAGAGATTTTTTGAAGGTTTTTGGGGAGTTTGTTGATTAGTTTGCTGGCACTGATGTCTTTAAAAAGTAACAAACCTGACATGCCCAATGTCATGCTTCACTGGAGACAACTGGAAAGGCAATTACAACACAACAAACTAAACAAAATATGTACTTAATATTTGAACACCAGTATTATCATTAACAAGACCTCCCGCAGTCACACAGATATGCTTAAAATAATTTTGATACCAATTATATACACATCACAGCAAAACTTTGCATGTTACTTAAAACAAATGTTATGCTGCATTTTACAAATTATCACTGAATCTACAATTCTGGAAACATTTCATTGGAATAGAATAAGTAACGGTGTTGATGGTGTAAGGTAAGTGGATAAGGTCAAATCACATTGTGTGCTGCATTTCCTTACAAAAATACTATATAGATAGGCCCTACCTTAAAAGTGAACGTGGTTTTGTTGAGGGTCACTTGATTTGTGATGCCAATGATGTAAATATGCAATGTACGCATGGCAGCAGGGGACAATCAGTGCGTGGGCGGTGCTACTTAGCACTTGAGACCTGACATTGTGCGTGGTTTACGTGCCGTGGAAGGCACACATGCTCACACACAGCAGCACTGATAACACGTAGCAAAGGTATAGTCACGTGCACTGAGAACATATTTGCTGATTCGTAACTTTTGTGGAAGACGTTACCAGCACACGCCGTTAGACACATACTGTAACTAAAGGTAAAGAAAATAACAGTGCCTAGATAAAATTATAATAATTTTCATCTTTACTTCTAATGTAACTGCAGATCTCTTTTGTATTAACTGTCTGCTTTGATCACTCATTCTTAAGTTTCAATAACATTTTACCAGTGAATAAATAAGAGCTACAAAAACAATTCTGTGGTTGTAAACCCTACACATACTTTCGCTCCACGTGAAATAACAAGTAAAACAAGTATTACTGTGGTCGGCAGCTGCTGTGGTCAAGGACATGTGTAGAAGAGAGACAGACTAACAGCAAGCGTCAGACATATGCCATGCAAGCAGTGTTTTTTCTGCTGCCACTTCATCCTGTACGTTGTCACATCAGCGCCATCTTACTCAAAAAATTATGCAACTGCAGATTTACTTAAGTTGCATCTCACACTACTCTGAGCCTGTCTGTAGAGTAAAACGACAGTACTCTACTTACTTCCTAATAGTTTTGTACTGCCGGAAACACTGCGTGGTAAATAAACCCATCTTAAAAATAATTTGTTGGCATTATGTGGTGAAATAAATCTGAATAGGTTTAATTTTCTGTAAGGAACAGATGGAAATTGATTATTTTTAACTGGTAATTCAATATGAATAAGAGAAGGTGAGTTTAATTTCACAGTTCGATACCAGTGAAATGGTACTGAATAGCAAAATAAAACCAGTTTGCTCTTTTTTACTTTGCAATGGTAAAATATAGTTGTTGAGTTTTCAGGCAAAATGCAGTACATTTAAAAATTTATTATTATAAACGGGTGTTGAAAAAGAAAAGCATGTGGGTTTTATTTTAGTATTCAATACCAGTATATTAGTATAGAATAAAAAAATAAAACCAGTCTACACTTTTCTACTTTGCGATACTGAACGTAGTAAGATACAGTTGACGTGTTTTCAGGTTAAGCACACTTGCAGAAGTAATATTTGAACCTGGTATTGTAAAACACAACAAAGTAGATGGGTTTATTTTACTATCTGATACCATTATTAGGCATCAGATGGAAAAATAAAACCCTTCCACTTTTTACTTTGCAATACCAATACCACATTGAAATAAATATAACATTTTTTTCTAACTGTCCCTGTCTGAAAACTAAGACAGTAGCCTGGATTCACTGTTAGTGTTTCGAGGGAAGATCTACAGAATGAGACGAAATGTGGCATTATTGGCGCCATAATCGACACAAATTATTTATTAATATTGATGGTATCGGACAGTAAAAAAATCCCCACATTAGTTCAAAATTGTCTATGTAAGAAATTATTAAATTTTATTCTTTTTCATATAAGCAAACCTTAGTTACTGTCATCTGAGTAAGCAGAAAAAATTATTAAGACAAAATATATAAACCATATTTTTACAGAAATTAGGTTGATACACCAAATGCTACATTTTCTGTATGTCCAACACAAAAAAAAAAAAAAATAGTTCAGTAATTAGACCCCCCAAACCTAATGAAACAGTTTCTTTACGCACGACTTCTTCTAACCACTATCAGGTCTGTGGATTCGGTAAACCCAACTAATTCTGACTCGCTAGTTTTTTTACTGTCTAGCGTTGACTCCACCTAGTCCTAGACTCACAAAACTAAAAACACTGTGACTCAACTGATTGTATAAGACATAATGGTTATCATCGAGACACATTTTATTATCACGGAGTGAACATTAAGTCATATATTTTACCTTATAATTCTCTTAAATGTTTACATCAATTTGTACCGAATTTCAAGTTTTATTATTAAATTAAAAAAAAAAATACTGCTTATCTCAAACTTCCAAAGTATAACAAAAAACCAATAGTTAAGCGTTTAGAAAATCATTTCCTCTGGCCACTCAATCCAGAGTCACCAGCACCTTCCGTTAGCCACATTTCATCTCGTTCAGTTGATCTTAAGCTGTGCATGATAATTGTTATTTCAGTAAACATTTACCTAAGCCAGTTTAAGTGTATGCACAGTTTAAAGTTGAGTATTAATTAGGAGTTTAAAAACAAAATATAAAAATTTTAATATATTCTGTCTTCGGTTTCTCTCTAGCTTAATGGTCAGTAAATCAGTTTATGAACAAATATTAAAATGGAGACGTAGGCCCTTTTCGTGGCACACCACCATATTGAATTAGAAACATTTTGGTGGAGAGGGTGGTTAAGAAGGAGACAAGAGTTTTAGGTTTGCTGGGAAGGATACAGAATGGGGCTAGCTCTGAGGTGAAGGAAAAGGCATGCTGTACAATGGTACGGCCTGTGCTGGAGTATGCCACTGCAGTGTGGGACCCGTACGTGGAAGTTGAATTGCAGGAGATGGAAAAGGTGCAGAGAAGGGCAGCGAGACTGGTGAAGGGTAGGTGGAGAAGACAAGGGCAGGATGGAGAGGAAGAAGGTAATTATAGGCCATCTGTGATGATGCAGGAAGTGGGATGGAGTACATTGACAGACGGAGAGTTGAAAGACTGGTCAGGATGTACAGAATTGTGAATGGAGAGGGAGGATGGGGAGGGATACATTGTCACCAAGATAAGGGAAGGTATAGAGGGAGAGGCAGCAACAGCCAGAAGATCGAGAGGGTGTGGAGGAGAACGGAGCAGGGCAGGCAGTCTATGCTTGTGAGGTCGGTGAGGAAGTGGAACGTTTTGCAGGATGACTTGGTGACAGCGAAGGGAGTTCGTAGGTTCAGAGATGTTTTGAAGAGGGTTTTCTAGAGAGGCAGGAATGTGTGATCTCGCCACCAAGTGACAGCACAATTGTGAGTATTTATTTATTATTCCCGTCTTACAGGACATAACTGTAACATGTGCCCTTCTGCCAAGTACTATGATTATTGTGATCACAGCTGAAGAAATAACATTTAATGAAGGGTTACAACAACAATAATAACCATAGTCTTGAATAAAATACATGCCTAAATGTAATGTTTAGAAGATATTTGCACAAGATGTAGAATCATTGGCAAATGTAATATTTTTTAAACAGTGCTAACTTACGAGCAGTTTCACATTTAACCTGATTACAACACTGAAAATAAATGACACAGATAACTCTTTGAAATAAAACTGTATCATGTTTGTTACACAAAAATCCTTCATTTACGTATGTAACTAGATATGGAATTGCATAACCTGTATAACCCTTGAAAATAAAAATTTAACACATTTGTGGCAACAAGTGTTTAATTTGAATAAGTAGGGACCTATGTTAACTGATCATGGCGTTATGTAACATGCACAACCCTTCAAAATAATGTTACACAACAATCTTTCATTTGCATAAGTAACTGAACATAAAATAACGTAACAAACATAACCCTTCTTTACTCCTCATGTGCACTAGTTAAACAAATATCTGTACTTTGCATGAGAAATTGCAAGATTCTTCAAATAGATAGTTGGAAGCATCAGCACTGCAGGACATCCTCTCCTCTTCTTTTGTATCACCTGCACTTCCGAACTGTCATGGTACAAAGTTGTTTTGAAGGTTATTCAAACATGTAAAAATAATATAACTATTAGGTACTCAACTATAGTTAGTTGTCATTATTGTTTACTTCTCAACAATGCTTATTTCATAATTAATAATTTCAGCGTCGTTCAATTTTAAGGTATGCAATCAAAACAATGCAACACACAAGATCAACAATTCTAGGTTTTCAGGTTCACCAACAATTTCTAGTAGGAACTAATGTTTACCACATTACTCATAGATATATCCAGTCCTGGAAAGAGAAACAAACCCATTCCTAATTAATGTTTACAATAACATCTTGTTTCTGAAAATCCCCCCCTACTTAAGAACTCAATGCATTACCAAAATATGTTGTTGGCCCTTATGGCAGCAAATGTAGTAGAACGTTGGCCCCTCCGTTAGATCTTTTATTAACAATTCTGTCCAAGTTATTTGAGTGAGATGTTGCTCTTCTGCAAGAACAAGACTACACATCTAAAGTAATTTTAAAAAAATGTGATGTTGGCCCTTTTGCCTACCAAAGGACGATATCTTACCTCTCTAGACACGTTACTTGATGTTTGCTGGTGTAAGATAAAATATGCAGTCAGTTTGAATCGCTTTAATTGACTAAAAAAAAATAATAATAATTAACTATATAAAATAAAATTATGTTGATTTTCTTTCAGTATTGTTGAACTTAAATAGGAAAATACAACAAACTTTGTGTAATTTTGCTGCCAACCAAACAAGCAGTAGACAACTATAGTTTATGTTGAATTACATGCTGTAACAACTAGTGATATTTTTCAAAGGTTGAATTGTGTGTGCTCACTTTACCCCGAACGACCTACAGAATGTCTATCAACATAGACCCAATTTCATAAACTGGCAATAACACAGCCAGTTCAGGATCTCATTTGCACTTATTCTAAACGCATTGAGTAGCGACTATTACATACTAAACTATACAGCTGTAATTACACAACTATTATTTATAACTTACATGGTAGCTCTGACGTTTCAAAGGTCTACCAAACAAGACATGTCAAAACAAAGGTTTCTATTGTTAGGAAAATAAAATATTAAATAGTTAATTACTCAGAGACTAAACAGTTACACACATCACATACACTGTCATGTTCCCTGCTCCACGAACGACTACAGGATCTGGCACTAGTGTCACATAAGTATCTTCCAGAGCCGCTTCATTTTCCTCGTCGTCTTCATAAATTTCATCAAAATCCGCCATTATACCACAACTCTCCACCTGATCACATTCACAAGTCGCAAACTTGCAGACAACCAAAACAATTTCTCAGAATTCATGGACACCAATAAAATAGTATCAAATTTCCCACTAATTTCAAAAGGAAGTTATTATTGGGGACATATGCCGCCATATTTCCTTAATGTTATTTATTCAGTATGTCAGAAAATACAACACAATTATAAATCAAGAATTTAAGCAGTTTTGCGCTACGGGAGACTAGTCAAGTAGAAATAAGCAAAAAATGAGCCCGACATAGAATTAATACAAACAAAAAGTCTGATTGTGGTGTCTTGCAGCTAGTAGTTAACATAATAAAAATCTACATTCCCTCGTTTGCTTCTTTGGCCACAATTTTGGAAATATGGCCAACAATGAACTTTCCAGCAGTTTTTATTATTTAACGGGTAATTGGGTAAACCGCCCAGTTTAGCGACTGTATATGACATGAAAGAAAATAAAATTTCAAACAATTATAGTTATATTAGTTTCCCCCGTTTTTCTCACGGTTATTCTGTTATTTCAATTTAAACATATAATTAATTATGAATTTTGCAAAAAAAAAAAAAAATAATAATAAGATATTCGCTGTGTTCCATTTTTCTCGGTTAGACCAAAGGATGTGCCCGACGTGAGGTTACATGAGATTGACGTCTGGTGTGGGTCGACGGCCTGTTGGCCATGTAATCTGGCCCTCCTGCCGCTTGTCGGTGCTGGAAGTCCTCGCGTTGGTTTGCGTGCTAGCCTACCTGACACGTGCTGCTCTCGATGACTCTGGTTGCTGTGGCTCCTTAGGGTGTGGAGGGGAAGATAGTCATTGTTGTCTTTGAGGAAAACACTGACATGAATTGAAACCAGTGTGGTGGTTTATTAGCTTGAAACAGATTCGAGCAGTGCCGCCATTGATCATACGTAAAATATTTGCACGGAGCGAACAAGTAAAGCTGTGTAATGTGGCGTCGGCCAACAATGGACTTAGGTGAAAAGTTATGAGGGAGGCTCAAATAGCACTTCCCTGACGCGCGTCGATCTCTAAGGCCATGAAAAGACACAAAAAAGGTTCAGGTAGACTAAATTAACTGTTGAAAACTAAAAGATTACGTCACTAAAGATGAGAGACCTCAGGGAGAAGTGATCGCACTCCGCGCACACAACCTACTTCTTCGCTGACGGACCAAAGACTAACTCAATATGGCGTCAAGTGGGGACCCGGAAGCCCGCGTTCCCGCCAGACGTGGTGGATTTGCTCTTACATTCTAATTTAAACATAAATGCAAAACCAAAGGTCATGAAAAAGTAAAGTAAAAATTTTAAGAATGTTTCTGCCCATTACATATAAATATAAACGCCAGTCTTTTGTAGGGCAATCTCTGAAAGAATTGTTAGAATCAAATACGTATTAAATTCAAAATTAAATACACAATGAATTCTGCTTGAGCCAAACTGGCTCTTAAGGAGCATATAAATGTTAAAAACACAAGACGTAAATTAAAACATTCTTGGCAGGCTTTCCTAAGTGTCCTTGCCGCCATGATGAATTTAGCAACAGAAATAAAATGAAAAATGTTCAAAGCATTTTTCAAAAAGGGTACTGCAGCGAAATCACGCAAATCTGTAGTGTATTCTGGTATGCTTTCTGATTAACTAATGTCACTATTTACACAATGCCTGTTGCAGCTAGGCGCCCGACATGCGTCATGGGGCGTCGCGCCCCGATGCCACAAACGTGTTCACATGGTCTGGGACAGTTCTAGATTGTGTTGAAAATACTTTGTAAACCGTAATGTACCTTCATAGGGGGGTCATTGGTATTGACGTCTCCACTGATGAAGCGCCATGCTTCATGTCCTGCTGTAGCGGGGGGAGGGAGAAGAGAACACGTGGCCAGAACACGGCCACGGTAGCCCAAAAAGGATGGCGGCAGAATGGGCGTCCACGGCACACGTCATGTTATTCCCAAGTTTATAAGGCATAAGATTCTCCACTGTATTTATGCTGCTTATCAGCATACCGAAAAATGTATACAGTGAACACGTTGACGTGCGCTACAGCACACACCTACCTTAGACCGTCTGTCACACCGCCCCTCGAACCAGCTGTACCTCGTCTTCATTCTAAGAGTTTTCTCGAGTGTCCCTAGAGATACAGCCTAGTGGTGCTATTGCTATACCCAGTGTTACTCAGCCCTACACCCTGGTGAATGCAGTATGTCCGAAGGAATATAACCCATTTGATTACAAAACCGCTCCAAGATCATTACAGTGAAGAGAGTGCAACATGCCCAACTTCACTCAAAGATCAGTGGTTCATTTACACTTAATGTTTATTGAGGGGAAATGGTAGTTAATTTGTGTCTTGTTTATAATCGTAATTTCAGGTGTTTGTATCCTTTTCTCAGTATCTCATTCTACCAACCACCCCTCACAATTGACATGGACTTACCCGGCGTAGGGTCCGCCGTGGCATTTTAAGTCAAAGTAATGTCTGATTCAATTTGAAATTAGCATGTAGGGATTTTATTGTGTTCGTTTGTTTTCATGTATATGTATGCAAATTATTTGTATGTTTTTTTTCTTCTCCATACAGTATGACATTTAAATTCCTAGGAATGCAAAGCGCATATCCAGAACTTTCTTATCGTAATTTTTATGGATCCAGATCATTTTATATACCACAAGACATTGAGAAGTTGATGTGAAAATTTAATAATGTTGTACATGTTTATTGGCTATGTAGTTACAGTGTACAGTTTTTGCGCAATAGCGAGCAGCTCCGTGGTTTTTTCTTACGACTATTGGAGGGAAGCCCCGCCTGCGATGTTGGTAGTTCAGTTGGATCAAGATGCGTCGGGAGGCAGTGACATGTGTCACCCCGGTCCTACAATTTTGTACACATTACCATCTGTACCGTAATTCATGGAGAATAAATCTACAGTGTCATCATTACGTGTGTCAAGTGTTTCATCTCCTCACAGTCACATACTAGTATACCGGGAACGGGGACCCATACCCCGCAGCTATCTCAACATCCTGACATCATAACAGTGAGTACCGTTGAATCAGTATGTGTTACAACCTGTCCGTACAGTTACCTATCTATGTATATATTCAGTTACGTTAACGGCGTCAGAGGTGGCCTACAACCTCGGCATCGTGTAGGATAACCAGTCGACGAGGAAGCAGGGGGCGAGCATTTGAACCACTGTCAGCCCTTGGGCTCTCGACCACGCCCTGGGAGTCTAGAGTCTCTGCTCGATTGTTGTTCCTCGTAATTGAGCAACTGGCGCCCTTTTCAACATCATTGTCATCATCACAAACAACCCCCTCCCCTGCCGACGTCAACGTGGTCAAGTTTTTTGAGATGGCATGACATCTGAGATTGTCGATAAAGTGAATAGCTGTGAGGTGTGTAACAAATACCAAAATCTAAGCGAAAACAGCATCTGCACCCTCATCCAGTCACAGATCACCCATGACAGAAAGTAGGAATTGATGTTTTCTTTTTAAATGACAAGCCATATTTACTGGTTGTGGATTATTATTCCGGGTGGGTTGAACTGACAAAACTTAAAAGGCATCATCAAATACTTAAAAAAAAAAAATTGTTTTCTGGGTTTGGTATTCTAGCTGTCGTCATGTCAGATAGTAATAGTAATTATATTTCAGGATAATTCCAAAACTTTGCAAGTGATTACATATTTCATCATACCACATCAAATCCTCACTAGTGGACTGTTCCGGATATCTTCTACCGAAGCCCGACGTGTGCATAAAAACCACCTGTTTCGGAACGACTGAGGCTGCCAGTACCGCCTCCGCATATCTGAGAACACAAGGCAGCAAGGCAACAAGAGGCAGCCGCGTCCAGACGCCGCCCCACAAAGCAGTGTGTTGATTGTGCGCCAGCGCAAAAGAACTCACAGCAATTGGGGGAAAAGTTACCCGTTAATGTAAAATACAGTCATTCGACAATTACTGAACATTTGTCATACCGACACCCCCTTGTCGATTATGTCAGCGTGGGTTACACTGCCATGTTGACGGGAGAAGGTGGAGTGCCGAGGATGTGATTTTGCTGGATAATTCCGGTAATGTGCTGTGTAGAGTCGTACATCCCAGCGGCGTGCAGAAACTCACTTACCTAGTGTCGCCAGCTTGTCAAGAGAGGACGAGCACTCGATTGCTGGATCTCACTGTCACGTGGGCGACGGCCATGGTATTATTATATCCTACCACTCCACGTCTTAAAACTCTAAGCCCGATGCACACAATAAAGGCACAATGAGCTGAGGCGGCCCGTCCCCTTAAGGCAGTCAAGCGGCAAGTCAATAATCGTACAGAATATCCCGTGAATGTACTTATCATTGAAGTAACCGTTATTCCATGCATACATACCAAATGGCGGTTGAAGAAGCGCCTCCGAAATCTAAACACATCTGGTAGGCTATACTGTAAAGGCGATGTGGGCAACAAAGAAAGAATATTTGAAGTTAGGCTCCTAGGTGTATGGAGTAGCAGGAATTGAGGGGAATCTCTGGGGCTGATAAAAGAATATGTTAAATTGTTCCAGTTAAATTAAAAAAAAAAAAAAGATGACTTTTGATATACTACCTGGTGAGACGAAAGAAAGGTTGAAGAGACTGGAGTGACGTGAGTCGACCGCCTCGTAGCATCGCGAACCACTAACTGACATGCCCTTCGCATCGACCGGCTGCGCCCCTGCCGGTGACAGGAACAGCTCGTTGAAAGACAAATTCTGCATAAATATAATTGCATGAGTGTCCGGAACCCTTTAAAATTATATACTTCCTGATTAGAGACCGAAAAATGGTTTATGGAAAGTTTATTTAGTTTATGAAAAAGTGCACTAGAACTGAAAACGTACTATGTGACATAACAGGAGTTACATAGAACAAGACCACAATGTATGGTTTGTGAATAGACGTCTTAAGCATCCTGTGGGGGTACCGTCTCCTACACGAGGTGTGACAGGTTGCACTGTCTTGTAAGAATTCCTTCAAGGTGGTTTCGGCGTGTTGGGTGTGATGTCGCCTTGGTATGATCCATAGGTCATCACAACTGATTTTTGACACTTTCCCGGTACTGCGGCTTATCAGGTACATCATTCTGCCACAGGGATACACTCCATTTTGCTGTGAAGCCTCTGCAGAAGTTCCCTTGACCTCTTGAGAGTGAGTGTGCCTTTGTGTAGACACGCTGGCCAGGCTATTGTGGTTCGGGGGCTTTGCGGGTGGACTTCAGCCATTATTGCTCGTAGCGCTGCTGATAGTCTTTCAAGGTCGCGAGTCTCTTGCATCGTTTTTGCACCCTTATTCTGTGCTAGCAGCCTTCTCTTCATCTGCTGTTGGGCAGTGGTACTCTCCAGGTAATTTCAGGTTATACCCCTGGAGGGCTGCTGCAGGTTACTGGCCTGTCACAGCATTGACCCTGCACCTGAGGGTGAAAAGTGCTGCAGGGAGGTGTTCTGCCCAGGTCTCGTGCTTCTAACCCACACTGAGTCTGAGTTGGGTCTTGATGTACTGGTTCCTGCACTCTGTGGGGTTTGCACATGGGTGGTACACTGGGATTGTGTGGTGTTGTACACCTAACCTCCCTCCACTTCCTTCCTGTGAACAGAGACCACTGTCTGTTAGCGTTATCTTCGGGTAGTCCTGCTTGGTGACGAATTCTGTATTGAGATGCACACATGCATGTTGACTGGCATACTGGTTACAGTGCACGCTTCAATCCATCCTGAAAACATGTCAGTCACGACAAGGAGTAATATTTTCCTGCCCATGGAGCGAGGGTATTGGCCGTTGAGGTCTAGCGCATTGGTTTCGAATGGGCGCTCTGGCATGCATGGCTATTATTGTTGTTCTCAGTCTGCCCTTTGCGACTTCAACTTAATGCATGGTCAGCCGTGGTGGTGACTCTGGGGTGTCAACATCGCTGCTCTCCCTGTCAGCCTCACTGTCTTCTTTGGTCATATGGTGAAAGGTGCCCTGGTGGGGAGGATGGCATTGCAGCACTCTTGTTGATGACCTAATCCTCAGCATCATTAGGTAAGGTGGTTGTGTGTTCCTCAGAGGTCAGGAACTTCTCTGGGTCTGCCCTTCGTGGGCAGGACTCGTTTGGCTGGTTCTGCCCCACCCTCATCCCACATCGGTGATAGGTCGCTCCGCCTCGCTCGTCATCTCTCTGAAGATGACAAGGGTGAGTATAAGGGTAAGGAAACAGACATGTTAGGCTGGTTCACCCCTGCTTGTTCCTCTAGGTTCCCTTGGCTCTCAGGTGGTGCTCCTCTGGGCTTCGTGAGTTCTGGCCAGTTGATTCTCCTCCCGCTGTGTTGTCTGCGGGTGTCAGTGCTGGTGTACCCTCTTGTGGTGTCCCCACCCTTAAGGTTCTCGCACAGTCTCTGTTCGGTTTGTCCAATCTCCACGAGGCGAAGTTCGTCCGTGTGTATTTTTGCACAGGATGTAATATGTGTTACCTGCAGGTCGAAGAACGACATGGGGTCCAGTCCATTTTTGGGCCAGCCCTGTGCAGAATGCCTTTTTGCCTGTCGACTGCGCATATGTATGGGTGTACACCCTTTGTCCAGGCTGGATTTGTGATGGTTACTTTCCAGAGTTGGGGCACCACTGGGCCACATATATTTGTTGACGTTGCCTTACCAGATTTCTCTGTTGTCTGCTCCAATGGAGTGTCTCTTTACTGCTTACATATGCTGTACTTTCCCCTGGCGGAAAACAGCCTTTTCTCCAGGCAGCGAAAGATTGCAACCCTGTAACAATTTGGCTTGTGAATATCCCGTAGTGGCATTTTACCCTGGAGCATAAAGAATTTATTGTTGTTGCTGATGTCTTTGTTTACTTATATTATGTCTTTATGCAAATTGATGTGTCTTTGTAATTTCCTAATTGCACAGTTGTGGACATGTGGTGACATCACTAACTATTTGTTGATGCTTCACCTCGGGTTAACTAAATCTTGACATTCACTTATACCATTTGAACACATTTCGTCTTTTACAAATTGCCCAATTTATACACTGAAACACTACTTGCTCGCACATAGTTAGTGTGCATCTCTCATGTTGTTAGCCATGCCACACCGAACCTAGTTACTCTGACTACACTACACTGCATTGCTCTGCTTTACCCTATCTGGGCATAAGTTTGCACTGCACGGTACCTAGCACTACACTGTGGTTTCGAGGGTGTGACAATGGGGCTGTATGCCCGGCGGCAGGCGGGCCACATCACATGATTAGTTCAATATCGTGATCTTTAAACGATTCCAGTAATATATTCGTATTATAAATTAGTGGGGTGTAGGTCCTGATTTTTTCAAACCTGGATCCGTAAACCACATCCAGTTCTTCGGGACTGGTTCCTTTATCCGGTTCCGGTGGACCCATTGGTCATGGCCTTGACTTCCGCCATGGAGGTAACCTCCATGACATCCACCTATACCTCTATGCATCTACCACTCCGATGAGTGATCCAGTTCCGTGGTTTCGTATCCATCCGGACCTACACATCTCTATTATAAACAGTACAGTTTATTGTGCAACGCTTTTGCCGCCGAATGTTACCGCATTGCAGAATAACCCACAGTAAAACAATATATTTGTATGAAATTGTACTCAAAATTAGCAAATCGATGCATAACAAAAGGTAAGCATAAATTCAAGATGGTTTGTAATAATGTTATTCGTGGTTGGGTGCATCGAGGAAGTTAGAAATGTTATGCTTGTAAGGATGTTCTAATACTGCTCCCCATTTTATAGCTCGATGTCATTAACAAACGGGAAATGAATGAAATGCGAAATGTTTAAACGTAGTCGCAAAATAGTATTGTTGGCTAAAGAAATTTTTGGGGAAAATTGTTAGTTAAAAAGTTTTCGGCCCTATTTAATAATAATGTCTAAGCTAAAGATAAATGTTGATTTAAAGGCTCTTGACAGGTGCGAATTAGACCTGGCATGGCCGATTGTTCGAGTTGAACTTGAGAAGAATCTGTCTGGTTCTACTTTAGTGTGTGTGCCTTCTTATAAAGACTCTGAACTGTACGACAACTCGTGTGTCTTTATACAGGTGACTACAATTTTTTTTTTTTACTAATTAGTGCACGGATGCTGTTTACGTTGTTCAAATGTTCATATTATTTGTCGAACACGAACAGCTATTCACATCCGATTGAATTGAATCCACATGTAAAACATTACACGTGAATATTACTCATATTACGATAGGCTTGAATGCTACATGTCTGTGTCATTTTCTAGTTAAGTGTATTCTAAATTTATATTTTGACAGTAGCTATATGTAAGCCTTCCAAAACTGCACTATTTTTTTTTTTTTTTTTACTGAAAGTGCTATGTTGACTCGCCAGGTGTTCAAGTGCGATAAAATCAAAATTTTATATTTAATGAAATGCTGTTTGTACCCAACTTTCATATGTGCTTGCTACATGACATGGCACAGTTGGCACTGTATACATACCAGTGAGGTGTAGCATTATGTCATAGCAGTTACAGGGGTGTCATCTCAGGTTGTTCTAGGGGGGGGGGGGAAGATTTTTTTTCGGCGACAGTGCTTTCAGTTAGCATTATTTAAATAACAAAATACAAAGAAAAAATAAATTTTTATGCACTTAAAATTCTAAATCCATAGGGGGGCAACCTCCTAAATGACGCCCCTGACCAGTTATAATATATTATGAACAACTTATCAAAGTAATTAAAAATTGTGTTTTAGTTTGAGCTTTTAATAAGCATTTGTTTTAACAAACAGCCTTTAAAGTTCTCAAAAAATTAATGTATACATATTATATAGGCCTACTCGCATTGTAGACACATAATATGTATATAGAATACCTAGGTTATGTATTATTTTTATGCATATGACAGTTTAATACATTTGTTTTGTAGATTACTAGCTAAAACATTAATACTGTATATACAGTAAATTTAAAAAGTTCCACTAGAACTATTTGAAAAATGTTAAAAGATGATATAAAACCCATTAAAAGATGTGAACATTTCCAAATTAAAGTTAATGGAAAACTGTATAACGACACTCAACTAATTGCTAATCTGTTTAATAACTTCTTTATTGAGGTTCCTCAAAATATTATTTCAAATTTTAGCAAAAAACAAGAAATTTTTCAACACACTAGTACTTTTGTAAAAAATGGAGAAATAAATAAATCCATATTTCTTACACCAATTGAATATAGTGATTTAATAACTGTATTGAGTAAACTAAAGGATAAAAAATCCACGGGTTTAGATGAAATCCAATAACAGTGAAAAAAAAAATGTATGCATCAAATAAAAATTCCCCTTATTCATATATTTAATACTTGCCTTAATTCAAGGAACTTTTCCAGAAAGCTTAAAATACGCAAAAATACTGCCAGTACATAAAAAGGCAATAAAACAGAAATGAACAATTTTAGACCAATTGCCCTAAAATCGTCATTTGCAAAAATGTTTGAAAAATTAGCATAATTCTTTTAAAAAAATAATTTTCTGTCATCCTCTCAGTTTGGCTTTCTTCCAAGGAAATCCACAGACCAAGCTATTTACGAGTTTATACATGAAATAGTCACAGCTTTAGACAATAAAACTTTAATAAATGGTATATTTGCTTTCCTTACGAAGGCCTTCTTTTGTGTGGATCATGAGCTTTTACTATATAAACTTGATAAATATGGAATAATGGAAAATGCAAATAACCTGTTAAGATCATACTTAAGTTTGTAAGTTGTCTTGACTTGTTCCACATCCCTGAGTCCTGTACTCATTTGGGGATCTATGGAATGCAAAATAAATAAATAAATAAATAAAGTAATAGAATACAAATGACTTCAATTTCTATGTATAATTCCAGTAATTACTTAGAAAGTTACTTATCAGAACCTCAGAAGGTTAAAGTGGGAGTACCGCAGGGCTCCATACTTGGACCTTTGCTTTTTATAATTTTTATTAATGATTTTCCTAATAGTATTGATCTTGGTAGAACAGTTATGTTTGCTGATGATACAAACATTCTTGTAAAGAGTCAGGACAAGAATGATCTAAGTAATAAAACATTATAAACAGTAGTTAATATGCAACATTGGTTTAAGACTAATAAATTGGTACTTAATATAGATAAATCTTCAGTCGTGGGTTATTCCTTAAAAAAAATGTGTATAATTTTAGGTACTAGTTAGATGATAAACCGTTAATGATGGTAGAGAAGACAAGATTCTTGGGAATTACCATTGATTTCACACTCAACTGGAATGACCAACAACAAACACTTTGTAAAAAGTTAAGTTCTTCTTGTTGCGTATTTCATACATTAAAAAACACTTGCACTTTGGAAGCTTTAAAAAGTTTATTTTTTTCCAAATGTACATTCTATTTTGAGTTATGGGGTCATTTTCTGGGGGAACTCAGGAAAAATAGCTTATTTATTTAGATTACAAAAAAAGATAATTAGACTTATTACTAAAAGTAACAGCAAATGCTCATTTAGGAATTTGTTTAAATCACTACAAATCTTAATTCTTCCATCTATTTATATTTATTACACCATTCTTTTTTCAGTTAAAAATATTATTAAAGACACAAATAGCAATGTTCATAATTACAACACTAGACAGACTAGCGAATTGTTGTATCACACAGAACCCAAAAATACTCAATAAGTCTGGATTATGCTGGTACTACACTAATAAATAAATTACCAACAAGTTTAAAAAGTCTGATTAACAGCAAAAAATTTAAAAAGAACCTGAAGGATTATTTTATAAAAGAAACTTTCTACTCAATAAATGAGTATTCAAACAAATGAAATTATATAATTGAAACATGTTGTTAGGATTGTATTTGTTTTAATTGTATGTTATCTATGTAATCCTGACTTCATATTTGTATGTGTTTTGTGGTTATTGTAATATGACTTAGTTCGTCTATTTATTAGGTGTAATTCTTATTGAAAATTTTTCTCTTTCTGGACAAATCACTCTCAATATGTATTGAGGGATATATGATGCTCGTAAATAAATACCTAAATGAATAAATAAACCAGTATGTGTGCACTCTGTTGTACAATGTGTAAATTTTCCTTGCAGACTGCTCCACAGATGTATCTTCCTCTAGGAAAGTTGGAAGATGTGGTCGATAAGACCAATACAAATCAATATTGGCGCAACATTTATGATCAAACTGATATCATGAAAGATGATGGCATTCCACCAGATTTTCATGTAAGTTTTTACTGTTACAAAATTAATATTTTATTTCTTAAGGCAACTTATGATTTGGAGTAGGTCTAAAGCTTCAAGCTGCAAGCATAATGTTACATAAATACAAAAAATTGTCTTGGTAAGTATTTTACCTATAAATAAACTGTCTGTTTTGTTGCAGCAGAACCATTCAAACAAATTTACAACCTTTTGAAGCCGGCCTAAGTTATATTTTCAGCTATCACAGCAGCATAACACAAGTTATAAGGTCTTTTGGTTGTTGCCACATGCTGCCCAACACTGTGTTGGTCAACATTTGTTCCTACAGTACTGTACTACAACATTCCCCGTTATTTTATACAAAATCTAATTTTCATACAAACAAAACAAAAAACGTACAGGTTAAGTTTCTTGGTGGCTTCCTTCTTTTATGTGAGCTTCTTATGATGTTCATAGCAGCCGCTGTCGTCGGAAACCTCATGAAATGGCGATGGTAGTGATACTGTGACGCGTCCTTGCGTCTGCTGCGTGTTGCTGTGGTCTATTGTTATTGTAGTCACTGTAGTGGGCGTTGAGGTTATGTTTCGTGAAGTGCGCCGGATAGCTCCGTTGGATTAGTTTTTGCCAGGTTTTAACTTGAAGTGAGACACTCAAGATTCGTCAGTAGTTATATTTATTTATATAGGTGCATTACATTTCATAATATGCGGTATCGTCCAGTATAACAAAAATAAATAAAAATATTGCAATTTGCATTTAAATTCACTTTTCGACAGACGCTTAGCTACCATGATTCTTCCGTCCGACTTGTCGCATGGGTTAAGTTCTACCCAGTTATTAACTTAGTTAAAAAAAAAAAAAAAAAAAAAAAAAAAAAAAAAAAAAAAAAAAAAAAAAAAAAAAAAAAAAAAAAAAAAAAAAAAAAAAAAAAAAAAAAAAAAAAAAAAAAAAAAAAAAAAAAAAAAAAAAAAAAAAACTTGACGAAAAAATTAAGGAATAACTATAACGAACAAACTCGGCCCTGTTTTCCTGTTCGTAACCCCGCAACACCCATCACCTCTTTACTGCCTGTGATAAAAGGCAAAGAAGAAAAAAAAAGTCTATGTCCCTTTTAGTCACGCCAACGGACTCGAGGCTTTCTCCCCCATCTGCCCGACACACGTCCTTCCTCTCGCGCCATCCCTGCACGATTGCTGTCCTTACTCTCGCGCCATCCCTGCACGACCGTCGTCCTTACTCTCGCGCCATCCCTGCACGACTGTTAAATCATGGACGGTCATGGTAGCTAAGGTATCCCTCGGCGGAGTGATACAACAGACTCCAATTCCCCCAAAAGCAGTAAAATGACATTTAAACCCATAACAAAGGA
Source organism: Medauroidea extradentata (assembly GCA_003012365.1). Classification (NCBI taxonomy): domain Eukaryota; kingdom Metazoa; phylum Arthropoda; class Insecta; order Phasmatodea; family Phasmatidae; genus Medauroidea; species Medauroidea extradentata. Next base: position 370 of record PNEQ01081906.1, on the reverse strand, counting down.
TTCCAAAATTTGACTATATAGTTTTTACATTGAAATAAAATTTTTGATCCACACAAATATAATAATTGGGGACAAAAAGTGCGCAACAGTGGAACTACTTTCGCGGCGCAATACCCTAAGCAACCCCCTGTGATGGCTGACCTACGTGCGTCAATAACCTACGTCATGGAGAGAATAGACGGCTTGGCCGGTGACGTCACAAGATGAGCATCGCTCCGAGCATCAGCTGTTTCTGTACAAACGTTCGTCAAAATGCCATATGAATAGTGTTACTTGGACTGGTTAACATTGTATAAATAGTACAAAAATGCATGTACGGTACTTGCAATAGCGAGTTTAGGTATCGCTAATAGAAATATATGAAGGATAT
>PNEQ01081905.1:0-54779 GCA_003012365.1 Medauroidea extradentata | reverse complement strand
ACAATGTTCCTGAACACTCTTGCAGTTACTGATCGATCTATTCGAACATGTTTTTCTAAGCTAAATGAATCTGGAACTATAGAAACTGACAAACGAGGAGGTAGACAATCCAATGAAGTTATTCAGAAGGACAAAAGAACACGAGAGCTGATTGAGCATCACCTCGACCGATTCCCGAAAGTAGAGTCTCACTACTGCCATGCAAGTAGTTCAAAACTGTATGTACACCCTGATCTGTCTATTGGATTGATGTTCCATATGTTTGAAAATGAGCATGGTAAAGGAACTGCCAGTCTCAGTACATACAGAAAAATATTTAAAGAGAAAAATCTAGGGATTCACCATCCTAAAAAAGACATGTGCTCTTTGTGTCTATCTTACAGGAATGGTGACATTACAGCAAAACAAAAGTTATGTAGGAGGTATGATGCACACATATCAGAAAAAAATAAAGTAAGGAAATAAAGAAATGGTGTAAAGAAAGAGGTAAAGAAAATGGCACCCATCTATCTGCTACTTTCGACATGCAGCAAGTGATATACCTTCCTATCAGCCAAGAGAACGCACTGTTTTACAAGCGAAGGCTAGCTAACTATAATTTGAGTTTTTACAATCTTGCGAGTAAAGATTGTTATTGTTACTGTTGGTATGAGGCAAGTAGCAAACGAGGTGCATCCGAAGTATCTACTTGTGTCTACATGTGTCTAAAACGATACTGGAGTCAAAACTGTGTCACTGTTTGCGGATGGCTGCAGTGGACAGAACAAAAATTCAATACTAGCAACTATGTTATTGTTCACAGTGAACACGAGCAAACATATTGAAAAAATCTCCCTGCGATTCTATGAATCATTCCATGGACAGAATGAAGGCGATTCATGTCATAGTGCGATATCAACTGCTGTAAAAAGTGCTGGAAATCTTTTTATATCTTCTCAGTTATACCCAATTTTTTCTTTGGCAAGGAGGGCTCAGCCTTACATCATCCATCCTTTACAGCATAGGGATTTTTACGACTTCAAAACACTGTCGAAAGACCTCAGGAATTTATCCATCCGTAAGTCAGCAGGTTCTGCAGATGATGACATCAACTGGAAGGATATGATGGAGATCAAGGTTTCCAAAGATGTTCCATTCATTAGCCATCATGTACAAAACGAGCCATCTCCAACATGACTTCAAAACTATCACACTCAAGAGACTAAGTACAGACCTGAAACACATGAAACTTGCTAACCTCAACATGAAACCTACACCTATAGCAAAGGAGCAGTACGAGGATTTGGTGTCACTGTGCAGTGGTGACACTCAATTGGTCCGCCTTGACGAACACAAACAATTCTACCTATCTCTTCCCCACCAATAAAGTCAGAGGAACAATATTCATAAATGAGGATTTAATTGTATGGTATTGTTTGATTTGTTTAACATTTGACATTTCAGTGTTTAGTTTGTGTTTAGAGCGATGTTGTGTGTAGTGAGTTGTGGAGCAAGATGCGTTTCACGAAATACCTTCAGAGTGATGTCTTACAGTGTTGCACAAGACTAACTTTAAGCAAATATTACTTACTTTAACCTTTTATTAGCATTTAATGGGATGTTGTTGGTTATACATATCTGTGTACATTATGAAGGTCGCCTGCTTTTTATTTATCATGTTGACTTGTGCTCAACCATTAACATGGTTTCTTTGGTTTTTGTGATTGTAAAGTATACATAAACAATTGCTCTACCTTCATGTTATTCCAGCTATATGTTTAAGTACATTATAAAACTTTTGTTCTAAAAGATTCATACTTTTTTCTAACTTTGTGTATATCGGTATATTCGTAATATTGTAATGATTATCAGATAATGTATCTCACAAACTGTCGTATATGAGTCATAACTCAATACTGCATTTTCAATAGAGGAAAACATATCGCACGAATAGTCGTAACTCGGAAAATCACACATTTTCCTGGTAATTAAAACAAGAACATTAAATATGTCAAATACAGTAAATAGTACAACCCTTTGAGCTTCCATTTCAGTAGTTACGAACCATTATGTACGGTTTAACAATGTACGGGATTCAAATGAAAATAGGTCAAAACTTTAAAAGGCTCTCCTGAAAAATCATCAAAATCGAGATACGACTATTCGTGATAAAGCCGACGATATGTAAAGTAACGCAAAGTGTGTATGCATGTGTCTATATACATATATATTATATACATATATGACATAACCAAAACTACAATGAACTGAAACTGAATGCACTGTCCGAAATATTAAAGAGAGAGAAGTACGAAACGAATATCATACGAAATACAAATAATATAACGTATTAAAACACTTCTGCTATCGAAGAATTATTTTTTACCGGAAATTCTCGTAAAAATATTTTCGCTCCATTTAGATTCAATACCTAATTTGCACTTATGAAACTCTGTTGTATTGTTAGCGATTGAATGTTTTTTTTTTTTTTTACTATCTGCGTCTTGGGATAGGCTGTTCGCGATTAAATTAGCATTTTTCAAGATAGCCATTACAAGAATTTGAAGTAAAAAAACTGTTATTGTGACCTGAGATGTTGACTTCTAAGTGCAGTACACTATAGAGGCTGCTTGGTAATTATAGGCACAAACGAAAGGGGTGTGTCGAGGACGAAATATATACACTTAATATTGTGGAAACAATATAACAATTCTTCAATAAAAATAAAGTAATATTTGTTTACATGTTTATATTATTGAAATTATTGTACCACAGCAAACATATTAATAAGGAAACACTACCTGAATAGGCCTAAGGATAGTATACTGGGTTCAGTTATGGTCATTGTGAGACGTGAAGCGCGTGCTCTGTCGTCCATATCGCTTCCATAATTCCATGGCAGGCCGCAGACGGCCACTTGAAGATCGTATTAAATGCCTTTGAATTTCGTCAATGTAGGAATAGTATTAAAGGATATTTTAAAGTTTGAATGTTCGTTTCTTTCTATTAGCTGGATATGTAGTAAATTTTTTTTAAAGAAGAATAACAAAAGCCGGATATTTTATTAGGCTGGTATATTCCGTAAGAGAACTGTTAATGTTCCAAAGAGCCAAGCAGAAATCCATTTTTTATATTCAGGTATCCCAAATTTTCGCAGATTTTTGAACCACATTGATTCTATACCTGTCTTTGTTTGGACGCGTGACTTAGTTGACTATGCCAATAAGAGCAAAGATTTGCATTGCTGCAACACCACACGTTTGTATATTATCACGCAATTAAAAGCTATGGTCACCGCTGCAAGCCTGACAGAGAGAGTGTGAAAGATTATGGTCAGTGTTTAACATCGAGATATTTAGAGCAGGAGAGGGTTGACTTGAGGCGAGCACCGGAATGAAAGGGCGGGGGAAACGGGAGACTCCCGAGAAAACCCGCCGACCAACGGCATCGTCCAGCACGATTCCTACACGCGAAAATCCGTGGACCATCCCCGCCGGAAATCGAACCCGGATCGACTCGCGAAAATGTTTTGTGCCAACATAACCTTGAAAATACTGTTGTTTCTTGCAAAAAATATGATTGGCTGATATGTCTGACACAACGTAGCTGTCTGCATCCCAACAACAGGCATAATTATGGCCCGGTATTTTTCGGGAAAATATTTTTGGATCACTTTGTTTCAGTGCCTTACGTGCGCACCTGCATCTCTGCTTTGTGGTCAGTGATTGGAAGCTGTAACACCCAACGTCTGGAGGTTAAACCCGCAAATCACATACGTGATGTGTCGCAGTTATCCGTATACTGATTGGCACAGTCAAATGAATACTGACTCTGCACTAAAACACTCTGTCAATAATCATGAAGTTGAGGTGCAGGTGTGCACGTAAGGCACTGAAACAAAGTGGAGCAAAAATCTTTTCTCGAAAACTACCGGGCCCTAGGCATAAAATATTAATATAGCGAGATTATTATTGTCTCAGTTAAATGGGATAACAGATCCACGTACAAACGAAAACCAGTAGTCTTCTGGTAAGCTGAACGTGCTTTGAAACCCAGCAAACAGTCATGTTTTCCCGCTATAAACCATCATCATCTCTACTTATAACTGTTTCTCCAGAATTATGGGTTTAGAAAATACTAACCTGATTCGTAACACAGAAAGAGCGAAACATTTTTTGACCTTACGCAATATTTTCCTGTTTCCGCTGGATTTCCCATACAAAAAAACGCCAATAAGAAAAATGTACGTGCTATTAAGCCACGATAAGCGTAGAATCCGAATTGATGAAGAAATTTTGCCCCCCCCCCCTTTTTATCTCGGTGCCTTACGTGCACATCTGCAGTTCTGCTTCATGGTTATTGATTGGCAGCGCGTCTATATGAAGAGCCGTACATCATTTGTCTGAGCCAATTACAATAAAGCCTCTGCAATACATCCCGGCTGTGATTTGCCGATAGAATCCCAAGGCTCGTGTGAGTTAATGTATCCAATCACTGACCGCGAAGCAGAACTGCAGATGTGCGTTCACGTAAGGCACTGAAACAAAGTGGGGCAAAATACTTTTCGCGAGAAACCAAGTATCCCTGCTAGATATAGAGTTTGGATATAATATGCATGGTATACTTAATTAATATAGCTTGTAGGACTACAGATGGACGTTTTTTGGAATTCTGTTTCTGAAATTCTACATCACAAACTAAAGACACAATTTTATAAACCCATAAAATAAATTAAGCATTTTAATCAATAAACAGACTAGAGAATATTCGTATTATGTAAATTCTTTGAAGAGGTATTGGCTATTACTCATCAGATTTTTTTTAAGTTAATAAATACAAGAAATCTTTGGGAAAAATCTATCTTTTACACGACTTTGGACAAAATTTACTAAAATAGGGCCTGTGCCATTACTATTAAGGTGAGGCATAATTTTCTCTATTTATCACGGAATGTCGACATTTACTTGGGTGGGTATTTAAAAATTAATTGTTTTTTAATGCAATTGTATCCCGAAAACATGACGAAATTGTTATTTTACAGTAATATTTCTATTTAAAACAAATGAATTTAAAATTATTCAAAAACTTTAAATGTTCACTTTGTAGATTATTTATACAGCATAAGAAATCCTTTCCTCAAGACAGTTACGGCAAGGAATAGCTATCTTTAATACATAGTGTAGTATACGTCGTATGAGTCCTAGTATACCATTCACCACTATGGATCAATAAACATTAAGTATGACCGTCAGAGCATTTTCAAGAACTTATTAAAATTAGACTTATCAAAAGAACGGGACTTGTATGCCAGTTAAATTTGTAGCTCTCTCATTCACGTGTTAAGATATAAAAGTCGCACACATCATTTCTAATTAATAGAGTTAGGAACATTTCGCGAATTCGTTTCCGGAGAAGCTAGAATCCAAAATCACATATTTATTTTTCATTGAAATTGGCTAGCTTTAGGCGTGCTTTGCGTAAAACACGCATAGGAGAGTTAAGTCTTAGTAATAATTCCTCAAGTATCCAAGGACTGTATTGCGCTCAACCCATTGCCTAACTACTGAGGCTCAAGAATATAATTATGCAGTAAAGCGGATTCTATAGTTTAACACAGAATTCATGGAATATTCATTTCAAATTGGTTAGGTAACAATTAGTTTCTGTATACAAGGAACATAATCAAAGGAGATGTAAAGACAACACTGGCACGGGCATCAAGTATACAATAGTCATATAGTAAAACAATTTTTGTACTTTTACAAAAAAAATTTTTTCGGAAACCATTTTACAAAAATTATTTTTTGTAGCACCACAAAAATGTTGTAGATAATGTACAAAAAAACTTGTAAATTTCTTTGTATAATTACAAACTTACTGTATATGTAAATCTACAAACAAAACAAATGTTGTATATTTACAGCTAATATCTTGTACATTTTACAACAATTGTTTTTAGTGTTATAAGAAAAATTTTTGGAAACAATTTTCCAATTTTTTTTTTTGTGAAAGTACGACATATTTTGTATAATGTGATAGGTCTCCTGAGTTTATTTTGTTTCAAATCGAAAAATCTGCTCACTAACATTTATATAACTAGTTCCAAAAGATGTTCACGATATTTGTAATCACTTCACAAGATTTCTGACGTCTTAATTTTATTACCTGACTGATATTGTATTGATATTATATTACCAGATTTTCCTTGTAATTGTACAATTTTTTCTTACTTTGCAACCATACAAATTCCTTGCAGATGTGTAGTATTTTTGCCATCATTGTAGAATGCGTATACATAATATATAGTAAAGACGTAATACAACATAAGAATTAGGAATATAGGAGTTAAATAACGTCGCGTTGCAGGTAATAGGTACTCAAGATTTTCGCAGAAGATTTTTCCAACAGCTACAATGCCTTAACGTGTACATTTGCAGGGCTGGTGTTTGAATGTTTTAAGCTCTCAGAGTCTTCGTGCTACACCCGCAAACCTCTGTGTGTGGTGTCGTAGTATTCATATTCTGATTGGCGCTGTCAACGAGAGAAGTAACTTCACTATAACCACAAAGCAGAGCAGCAGGTGTGCACGTAAGACATTGAAATTAGCAAGTGATTGAAAGACTATTAGCAAATTATAACTTACGTTCTCATACAAACACTCGCTGACCTTGTGACGTTATTACTGGTGTTTAAAAAATTAAATTGGTTGTAGCCTATGTCAAGAGCATTAACTACGTCAAAACGAGTTATAAACTGTACATGTTTCTATAATTACAGTCTTAACGTTTTTCCGGTTTTTAATTTGTTACGCAAGAATGTAATTTCTCACATTGCGCAGTGAACAACATTCAAGTTATACACTACGAACGTGGTTTTATAGGAATTTGTAACTTGCGGAAGACAAAAAGCGATTTCAAGCATTAAGTTGGGGGGGGGGGTGCCATTAACGATTGGATGTGAAAGTTGAGCACCTAAATTGGGCTACCGAGATCTCATTCATTCACCAAATACTATCATAAGAAATCCAACATTACAGAAGCGGAACTGTAGCACAGAATATTTAGGAATACAGAAGTGAAATAGCCGGTAAGACAGCGAACTCAGTCACACACGCCAGCAAAATGGCTTCCCTGGCCAGCAAAATGGCGGAATCACCTACCACCAATCAGCGTAAGGCGTCTGCTTAGCCAGCCGGCAGCTAGCCCAACAGGAGACTTGCTGTAACATGCATAGGAACCAAACAGTCGCGGGGCTGGTATCAATAGCACTCGGACAGCTAATAAGCAGCGAAGTTCACCCGTATCAAATGAGCCGCCACGTCATTTCACATCTGTATTACTATGTAGTCTGTGCTTGTAGGCTAATAACGTTTATGTGCAAAGCCACAATACTTGTGGATATACTTGAATCTTATAAATTAACTTCTGCGAAATGTGGCTTAAAATCATGTAAATATTTATTAATGTTATGTTACGTCAAAAATAACACAACAGGCGCAACGCAAATAAAACACATCCCAGCCAATCAGAGCCCTTAATTCTTTTTTTGGTTCCATACACAGGCGAATCAGGCAATTCTCTGCCGGAGTAGTAGTAGAGATAAATTCTGGCCCCAAACGAAACAGTAATACAGAGGTGAAATGGTATTGTGGCTTGTTTGATACGGACGAATTTAGTTGCTTGTTGGCAGCCTTAGGCTGTTGAAACCAGTCTCGATCAGTTTGGCTAATGCATACTATGATGGGTTTCCTTATTGGCCAGGCTGCCGGTCGGTAAGTTAATCTCCTTACGCTGATTGGCGGCATCGTTTCCGCCATGCTGCTGGCCAGCGAAGCCACTTTGCTGGATAGTGTGACTGAGTTTACTGTATTCAAAAATTTTTCCGTGTTCTGGGATTGTAACGCAGTTTTACTCCAAATTATGTACGGAACAAGTTCTGTGTGTGCGGTAACTCCACGTGAATCGATACATGCGAAATGCGCGTTATTATTTGTGAACAGATTAGACTTCATTGACCTGTTCATTCTCCTGAGATATCATTCGTCACCAGCTCTAATATAATGCCATGATGTCATTTATGTGTTTGTCTGCTCCACATGCGATTGGGTACTTTATCGTACACATTTTTATTACTGGCCTAATGCATTCCCAAATTAAGCAACGTTATTGTACGCGAGTGTAAAACTATGAATTAGCGTACAACAGCCTGCAGTCTAGTCTAAAGTTATAAAACGACGCGAAATTTACAGGTATCGACTCATGAATCAACCTGTATTAAAAGCTACAACTAGGCCATTTCACGGCTTTATACCGCGCTAGTCTATGAATAGAGGCGCAATTTTTTTCGCGGAAAGGATTTTGCCCCAGTTTGTTTCAGTGCCCTACGTGCACATAAGTTGGTTTGCTTCACGGTTAATGATTAGTAGGGATCTAAAAAATTAGTGTTTTCTTTCGGTCACAAGCTGGAATTCAAACAACTTTAAGTTCGCGTGTTTTTCTCAATTGGCCGTTGCTTTATTTGACTCCTCTTGGAGAACGTTGAGCCAATAATAGTGAAGCCAGTAAATTGAGGCTGAATTGTGTTGTTTCAACACGACAGCGAGCAACTAATAGTTAACACTTGTTGTCTGAGTCCACACATATTCTTGGAGGCTACCCAATAGGTAGTCCACGAATTTTCCTGGTCGCAAATGATTGGTAGAAACCGGAAGAATTCGCGGGTTCGCTGACCTATTGGCTAGATTACACACGTCAATGACTATGAAAAACAGCCGAAGATGTACACGTAAAGTATTGAAATAAAAAGGCGCAAACGTCTTTTCACGAAAATTAGGTGCCCCTGCTTAGAAGTCGTAAATAAGACGGTGTAAATAGGGCTGCGCAGACCACAGTTACACGATCAAACATCTGTCTCGTACTTCCTTCGTCGAGGCGCAGGGCGGCGGTAGCTACGTGAGGCGAATGCGTGAGCGCGGGGGTTGTATGTGCGAGCCGGGCGAAGAGGAGGAGGGACCAATAGGGAGGCCCACGATAATTTATTCAATCCCCGGAGCCCCGACAACCCCCTTCTGCCCCCCTCGAGTCATCCGGTCGTCCGCCTTGCATGCAAAACATGTCCCGGGGAAGTATTGGGCCTGTGATCGGATCCCAGCGAACGACCGTGAACCCAGTCCCTGACCGCTTCGCGAAAATTCCACCAACAACCCCCCCCCTCCCATGCCGCCATCACATACCTACCACCTCCGCCACTGTGGGCCGACATCTGCTCAGGAGTGCCAACTTCGCGACCGCCGCGCGGTCCAGTTTCCCGTCTTCTGCGCATGCCGCCAATAACTGGTGCACCAGATGCAGCGAACAGGAAAACGAATGCTTCGCCTTAGATACCCGAAGTTTGGGTTGTACATTCTTACAACTTATGCAACTAAGTTTTTTGTGTCATAGTTTAACACAGGGAATCCTACGGCAGGGTTCCGGGCTGACTTACAGATGTCGGTGGATTCCCCAGTATGATGTGTACCTCCAAGCAGATTGCACGTCCTAGCTGAGGCCTGCAGTGGTGGGCAGATCTCGCAGATGAGTCGATTTCGCTGAAGGGGTGGTTCTGGAAGCTCTGGAGAGTCGTCTTGTTCGCGGGTGAAATCTCAGGTGCATTGTATCTTGCAAGGTGGTCCGGGAGAACAGCGTGAAAGTCCCAGCTTCCTGCTATGCTGATCGTGGTTACAGTGATTGGAACTCCTATACGTAGGAGAGGAACTGTAGGGTTTCCAGTGGTGGAAGATCCAAGCTCGTTTTGGGCAGTTTCATAAGTCCTAGAATTCAAGTAATCCCCCCCCCCCTCTTCCATGATATTCAAGTAGTTTCGTTGACAATAACTTCGCTCCTCCTAGTGAATCCCTCTGATACCTCTGGTTTGCTACCAGTCATGCCAGGTAAGACTGGAAACGTTCGGTTTGGCTCAATCTCTGGACCAGGTTCACTCGATCTACAAACTTTGTTTAAAAGCCTGCTAGTAATACAGTCTCGTGACTAACTAAACTCTTAAAAACTCTGCTGAACATCGAGCTGCAAATTTTGCCCCATCCATGACTTGTGACTTAACAGAAAGGCCTATTCACATTCAATGTGTCTTCATTGCGTTGAAAATATTAATACTGTATTAGGAGAGTGCTCGAAAGCCATTGTGGTAGTGGTAACTGGGCTTTACGTCTCGTCGACAGCGAAGTCATTAGAGACGGTTAAAAACAACTTGATACAATGACAGGAGCTGGAAAAAGAGTCGGCTATGGTCTTTGTTAAGGAACCATTCACCTAGAACGATTTCGGAAACTCATGGAAAACTGAAATCAGGATGGTCGGAGAAGGGGATCGAACCCGAGTACTCCTGAATACGAGTACCTATGACGTGTCACCGTTGCGCCAGCTCGCTCGGTCGAGAGCCGTGGTGTCGAACACACTACAGAGTGCCCGTAGATATCTGCTTTCCCTGGAGGATGACATTGAATGTGGTTCTACGATGGAGAAGTGCCGGAATATGATGCGCCGGGGAAGGGGGATGGCGATGGGAGATCCCAATTAAAAACCGCCGACCAGAGACATCGCCCAGCACTATTCCCACATACGAAAATCTGGGACCGACCCCGCCGAGAATCACCGGGGAATCGAAATCGGATCGCCTTGGTGGGAGACTAGTGCTGTAGCTACTGAGTTGTCTGTGCCCCCGCCTCAAATTAGGTTTAAGAATATATGCATAAAAAAAATTCAAATTCTGCAGGAAGTTTTTCTACGGCTTGCTGCTAGAAAACATAAATGCGCGAGAATATTGTCCCCTTCTTAACGTGCTATAGACCTCGTTATTTCAAGTGTACGCAAATTTGGGATTTAATTATTCACGAGTATTTCTGCATTTACATTCTCTAAACCTCATCACTTTCACCAATTCACTCTCTTTGTCCGTTTTCAGCTTTGGCAATTTTTTGAGTTAATCGTATCCTCGAAGATTCCTCTAGAAAGGTACACATTACTTGGTGTATTTATACTTGATACCCACTTTTTAAACCCGATGAACCAGCGTCCCTAGATTTTCTTGTTTATTAGTTTATCAGGCTTCTACATACAGATATCTCAGTTTCTTAAGGTCTGGTCACACATATCAGGACCGGCTCAAGACCGTGTCTGGGCCGAACAACATTCGGGTCCCGTCATGGCCGTCTTTAGTAGAAAACCATGGCCTTAGATCTGGCAAACCTGCAAGGAAGGGTCATTCTAACACTTCTTTTAGCTTTCCAAAGGCAAGTATTCGTTATTGTGCCATACCGGCGAATCAAGGGAAGTCACTGCCGTTGGCGAAACAAAGAAAGTTTTGAAATTTCCCTACATGGTAGAGTTACAATATCGAAGGCTTTGGCCTTCTACTAAAGACGGCTATGGTCCCGTACGTGCCACTGATTAATGAATGCAGCAGTCTACACTTGTCTGGCTACACATATCAGGACTGTGTCAGAACCGTGTCAATAGCGGGCGTCGTCCGTCGCTCGTTACTGATATCGTCCTGAAGCGTAAGGGTCACGCTGTTCAGTTTACTGTACGGACCGCGACTAGGGATCGTTTATTAAATAACATTTATGTTTCATTATTTAAAATTCTTTGCGATGGAAAAATAAAGACGATTACTGTATGCACCGCATTTTTTATTATTATTTTAACAATGGCTTAAAATCTTATAGTTAAATGCCAACTTTTAACGTTTTAAAAAAGATTGTATACAGTCGTTCATCAAGCATGTAAGCACAGCATTAATTAAGTATTACGTTGGAACATAAAGTAGTCAAATGCATATTATACAGACTAGCCTATATCATGTAACAAAAATATAACGCTAAATTACTATTTAATAGTTGTAGCAGATGGTATTAAATTAGTCTCGTAATTTCACACAGAAGTCAGTACTAACCTTTACGCAAATTACACAACTCTATGATTTTCGGAAACACTGATACGTGTCAGGAAAATAGTAAACAAAATTATTTCTACCGAACCCGAAACTGGCACACTGAGGTGATCTGGGCATGGTCCTGATACGGTGCTGCTGATATGTGCTGCAAAAGTGTACACATCTGCATTCATTTACATTCCGTAAGCTGGATCTGTAGCATTTAAGGGACCCGGACACAGACGGCCAGGACCTGGTCCGGTCGTGACACAGTCCTGAGCAGGTCCTGATATGTGTGACCATACCTTAAGTCACTACGTCACTGTTGGATACAACCTTCGTGTTTGCGAGGTAGGTCAGTTCGATTCCAGAAATATAAAATGTCAGACTACGTACGCACAGAGGGGGTCACTGTCTAAATTGTCCTCTTGTGAACTTTGCCGGATGGCCTTGCCAGTGCTGGAAACACTCCTCAAACTAGTTTTGCGGAATGCGGTGTAGTATTTTCGTCGCAGTACGTGTTCTTAGTGTCATAGTGGACTGCGTCATATAAGCACTTATTAATTTTGAGAACAACCACGGCCGTTCCCATGTCAGAAAATCCACCTCCCCTCATTCGGGCAGAAATCAAAATAAAATACGAAAGCTTATCAGCAGAATTCAGTACGTGTTACTGGAATAACAAATATCGTGAATATCTTTTTAAATATTTCGGATGCAGGCTATATTGCACTACAGCGCATTTCTTAAATCATTTTTAAGTTCAGTATGCCTATTACAAGGACTTTAAATCGCCATTTTTTCTTGCACAATCTTCTGTACTTTCTAGAAAATGTTGGAAATGTTAACATTTTGATTGTGAACCTCAAGTGAAATCACTGAACAGACACATAAGTTCAAAGAGTAGTACCAACAGAATGGAAGAGAGAACCCTGCCCACGTGGCAAGTGACATAGAGTCGTTAGTGTTCTATTATACACAATTATGTGAGAGAAAATGGACAGTTTTAAATGGAAGATTACTATAAAAAGTTCTTTAACATGAATGGCGTGATAAAATATTAATAAATTCCTAATACAAGGACTATAATATTAAGTAGTTAAGTAATTTTTATTATAAATAATAAATGATATAAACATATGTTATAACATTCATAGTGCAGTAAAATAATTAGTTTTACAAAGTTGAAACGAAGTGGTAATATTTGTATAAGTTATAACTGTCAGTAACACAAATCAGTAAGATAAAGAAAAATTTTGGTAAATCTATACAGAACAGTCATTAAATTTTTGTCAAAAAAAAAAAAACCACAGTATCGGCCGATTTTTTTATACGGCCATTCTAACAGTCATAATTATTCAGTTTTGGACATTGAAATAATTCAGGCCGCACTAATGTGAGAACAAGTGACTAATACACTGTTAAACTGGAATTAGTGACTATCCGTAGTTTTTCTCTGATTCCCAACACATCAGTTTCAACCAATTAAATCAGTGAAAAAACACTGCTTGCACTGATTCAATGTAGGACTGTCTGCAATCTAAATATGTCGGGATGATTGCAGTTTAATTACATGTAAACAGTTTAAGCTCTGTTTTCATTTAAATACACATACGGAGGCTGTAAATTTTAAATGCACATTATGCGTAGACTGATGGTTATGAAAAATCTACTGGCTAATAAGAAGAGAATGCACAATTCTGATTATAAACACAGTCCTACCTGGCAACAATCCAGCTGCCGCCGCTGGGTTAAATAAGGTAACTGGACTTCAAAACGTTGGCACAAGGACAGGAGCATGGATAGATTTTTGTCTACGAACCATTACGTCATTCTCCTGGAGCGATTTGTGGAAACCACGGAAACACCGAAATCAGGATGACCGGAGCCGGGAATCGAAACCGCGGTTCTACCTAATGCTATTCCAACATGTTACCATTGTACCACCTCGCTCAGTCAACTGAAGAGATTTTGGTCAGTGCTTAGAGGCAAAGTTTGTATCTCTGCGTACCATTATGAAGTCGTATATCCAGTCATCCTTTACAGGTAGAGGCACGATTATTTCGCGTGTTGATTCTAGGTCAGGTTGAACGTCAACAACGTATACTTCGCTATCATCACTGTGATCAGACAACATTAGAGAAGGTGATTTATCGCGAAAATGTTTTCTGCCAGCGTATTCTGCAAATCAGTGTATCGTTCTGCGTCATGTATTGTTGGCCGACGGTTATGTGGCACAGCCTAGTTGTTTACAGACGAATCACATACGTCCAGAAGTAGTGCACCAGAGTTATCATTGGCCCAGTCAAATAGGGACTCGCTAGTAACGAAATAAAAGCGTAAGAAATGTATGCATTACATTGAAGCCTAGCAAACAGTCAACTTTTCCCGCGATAAATCACCTTCTCTAGACAACATATGTTTTGACACGCATTTGACGACTGCAAACTAGTAATATAATATAACTCGTGCTGAAATCACGTGTACCCGCATTCACGGTTAGAAGCCAATGAACAATCGACAATGCACAGTATAGGACTGAAAAGTACATTCTGCTACCAGATGAATACGCGAAATAATCGTGCGTCTATTTATAGGCCTCTTCCAATGTATGTTTCGTAGCTACATTGAAAACCATGAACCCAAGTTTCGCATTCACGCCGGCGTCTACCAAATCCCGTTGAAAATCCCAGAGCCAGCACATATTACCGTAACATGGGAGATAAACATGTGCGAACTGAAAATCGTGCCGGTATGCGAGAACGCCAACATTACGAAATGAGGCGAGTAGGGAGGAGCGCTGGAATGAAGCGGAGCGGGAAGTGGGAGATACCCGATAAAACCTGCTGGCCAACGGGATCGTCCGGCACGACTCCCACATGTGGAAATCCTGGTCGACCCCGCGGTTAGAGAGCTAGAGACAGAGGTAGCCTACTCACCACTTCTCCAGGCTCCACGGCTCCAGCCACGAGAGACGAGGACGATGCACTTCGACACCGCGGTGTGTGGACTGACTCTAGACACGTCCAGTAAGTACTCTGCTCGACTGCAATACACACACACACACACACACGACACAGTCCGCACGATGTCGTCGCGATGCCGTCTCTGGTGGTCAGACCACTCGGCCTCCCACCTCGGCCGTCCGGGTTCGTCTCCCGTATACACATACTCGCACGTGGCCATCGTTGTTCTAGGCTTCTCTTGCTACCGTTCAAGTGGTCAAGAACTATTTTCTATATTTTCAGTGTATTTTATTTTTTACTGGTATTTTATTAAATGCTAGCGAAGGAAAAATATGAAAGGAGCAAAATATAAAAATAGTTTAAATTTGAGTGTTTAAATTTTTTTTTTTAAATATTTAATAAAACAAATTTCAAAATAACACTTTATTACAATGCTGATCATCATTTTGGAAATTTCTTTAAAAATAACATTTTTTATTTTTTATTTATATGAAACCTACTAATGAGTTAGCATATAATCCAATTTAAAATTTTATGATTAAATTCAAAGAAAGGGTTGTGAAACATTAAACACTGATTAAGGAAGAATGACTTCTCCTATTCCAGATAAGTTTACTGCCGGAATTTTTTTTGGTCCTCTAGAAACACTGGGTTGTCCATTATTTATTTTATGTTACTACCTCATGATCTTTGAAAGAACTGTGCAATGGGAGTGCATGACTAGATTCAGTTTCTTGGACGTACTCCATTGCAAATTGAATGACTGTCAAAGAAAACTAAACAAATAAAAGAAAACCATAAAATAAGCAGAGTATGCTTAGTCAGCAAGATACATACACAACATGAAATTCCAAAATGGAATCGGGTCAATTAAAAAACAAGGAACAAACAGATAATAAATGAAAATAATAACAAATAAAGTAAAAAACCAAGTAACATGCGACACAACGATGAGACGAAACAACAAACACTGTAGATATCAGGCACGAACAGAAAAGTAACAAAAGGTCACAATAAGTAAACGAGACAAAACGCAACAGATATCAGACATGTACAGAAAAGACAAACGACACAATGAAGAGACGAAACAAAACACAGTCTGGACTATCTGGAAAACTACTGTTTTTTGTTTCGTTATTATCTGTTTGTTACTTGTTTTTTATCTAACCCGATTCCATTTTGGAATTTCATGTTGTGTATGTATCTTGCTGACTAAGCATACTCTGCTTATTTTATGGTCTTCTTTTATTTGTTTAGTTTTCTTTGACAGTCATTCAATTTGCAATGGAGTACGTCCAAGAAACTGAATCTAGTTACTACCTCATGATATTTAATTTGAAAATGTTCAGATAAGTTTACTAAAGTTATTTTACAGGGGGTTCCGTGGATTTGACGCTGAGTTGCAAAGGAGTGAAATCCACATAAAAAACGAACAAGAAATTTGGTATACATACAGACAGCTATCTCGTTTCCACCTCCTTGCTTTCCTGTCCGTAAAATTACTGCATATAGAAATAACTAACATATTCAGCACTTAACGTCCATACTCTACAAAAATACTTTATATATGTATATCACAAAGGCCGTAAGCAAATCACACCACTGATACTAGGGAATGTGGCTTGCAGCCCTGTTTTTTTTTTGTAACGGAGCAAAGATGCAGAGAGGCTTGCTTGTCTCATTCGGGTACATTCGGGTGTGTAAGGAGACAAGATTTTATCGTTCATTTTAAGGATTTATTTATCCTACAAACAACCAAAATTGTTCCCTTTTTCAAACCAAATTTTCCATTTCACCTTACCACGGCAAAAGTTCTCTTAATCGATGTTTCATCTCAAAGAAGTTACATAAAAAAATTTTTGCGCCACTGATGAATTAATCTGTGACTGATAATCAATATTTTGATTAACTGATAACTTTTCATTTTGTTCAAATTTTAAATTAATTGTTTTTTCTAACTTATTCATTAAGGGCTGTATCTATAAACGGCTTTCGCATGCCAACCAACTGCTATCCCAATAGAGAAAGCATTGGTGAGCAGTTGGTTGTCATTCGAATGCCGTTTATAGATACGGCCCAGACATTAATTTGTTTCCATTTTTATTACATCTATTCATTGGTGATTTTTCTGCTTATTTTATAATTTATTTTCTTATATATTTTCTTTTTTAAATTTAATTTCGTATTTATTTATATCTTCTTGTTTATTTATTCCAGTGATGGCTTTAGTAAGTGATTGTTAGAATCAACTATCCTGTGCATAATCAAGCCCCGACCATTTGTCCATGCTGCTACTCAATGGAACAGCAGACAACTAACGAATGGACGGGGGATCGATTGTGCATATAATAATGGATTCTAGCCTGCAGGGCATTGAATTCACGAGATTTTACTGTCCCTAACAATACAATTTCTGCCTTCAATCATCAACGCAAGTTACAGGAAAATCATAATTTTCTAAGCTTCGAATATGCAAATTAGATCCACCCACGTTATAACTAGCATGCTTATATATTATTTCATGTTTTCTCCTCTTGTTGTTCGTCCTGCTCCTCCTACTCCTACTCCTCTTGTTGCTACTCCTCCTGAACCTCCTGCTCCTACTCCTTCTTGTGCTCCTCCAGCTCCTCCTATTCCTACTCCTGTTGCTCCCTCCTCCTGATCCTCCTACCTCCTCGTGATCCTCCAGCTTCCCTCATACTCCTGTTGCTCCTCGTGATCCTCCACTTCCTCCTACTCCTCCTGATCATTATAATCTTCCTGTTCCTCCTCCTGCTCCTCCTACTTCTACTCCTCCTGTTGCACCTTCTTCTGCTACTCCTCATACTACTCCTCCTGCTGGTCCTACTCCTCCTACTCCTACTCTTTCTCCTCATGTTGCTCCTCATTCTTCTACTCCTACTCCTCTTACTCATATTCCTCCTTCACATCATGTTGCTCTTCCTCCACCTGCTCCTCCTTACTCCTAATCCCTCCAATCCTCTCCTCAAGGACTGAACTTTAATATAGTGGTTAGACCACATGCCTCCCAAATATGTCTGACATCTTCGTCACTATCGTGTCTATGACACAAACATTTTTCATGTTGGATGTAAGCTATTTTTAACGTAACTATTTTCTATTTGTTTTTCCCTTATATTTTTTCTACACTTAAATTTCTTCTACAAATACTTGGGAAATATATATTTCATTGTGCTTTATCTTAGAGTTATATATTCTTGTATGTACGTACATTATTTTCAGAGCCATTGTTTTTGTGAGAAGAGTTTTGCACCAATGTGCTTATGAACTTTATAAGCACTTCTGCAACTCTGCTTAATGATTAGTGGTTGGTGGTTGTTAACTCTCACCCGCTAATCACAGACACACGAGGTCGCAGAAAATTTTGCTCTGAATAGCACAGTTAAAAAAGTGACGCCTGTACACAAAAAAGTGCAATTAACCATGAAGCAAAACTGCAGATGTGCACATAAGTCATTGAAACAAAGTGGTGCAGAATTATTTTCACCAAATACCAATGACTCTAATTATTTTCTATTTCGTGCATGGCCTCTTAACGTATTTTTCTTGTGCCAAGGCTTTAGAACTATTATTTTTCGTGAATCTTGTAACCTTTTCCACTTTAAATGTCTATGTTGCGCCTTGTGGACGACCAGAAATAATCAAACCAATTGTAGGGCTCTAAAAGTATATTTAACTTTCTGGCTCTTATGTACCGGAATAACAAATTCTCTCAGTACGTTAGGACTGTGGAATTTATAATATCACTATAATTTTTTTAACTAACCGAAAAAATTTATCCGCCGAAAGAGTCTCCTTACCAAGCAGAGCTTAACACCATCAATAGCAAGTGCACTATGCCATTGCAACAAAGTCCATGTAGATCTTCAAAATAATCTTCAGCTCACTCACACGATTGCACTATCAGGCCTCATATTTCAGTTATAGACCGCTTGAGTAGCCAAATTCACTTCCAAAGTGTTTCGCGTATTTAAAAAAATACAATTCGTATTTAGATCAATATTTTGGATTTATCATTCCTGGAAATATGTAGAGCAATTTTCCAACAATCTGAATACATATCGCGAAATACTTATACATATCCAATAATCGGGAAACATATCGAACAATATGAGTAATATCCAACTATCTGGATACATATCCAACATTCTGGATACTATCAGTTAAGATACTATCCATCTGGATAACATCAATTCAGTTAGTGAGTCGATAATAGGCAGAGCTGCGATTTCATCGCGAAGTTTTTGCACCATTTCGTTTCAATGCCTATACGTGCACATCGGAAGCAATATTGTTAATTGTGACCTCAGATGTTAACTTTTGATTATTACATGATCTGTACACTTCAATTGTTAATTTTGTTGCTTTGTTCAGACATGTTTCTCATTTGACTGCACCAATCAGAGTTAGACAATTATGGCACCATAAATTTGTGATTTGACAGTAGAAACCAAGGCAAGTGAGAGTTAAAACAGCCACTCACTGACCATGAAGCAGAACTACAGATGTACACACAAGACATTGAAACCAATTGACACATAAATCATTTCGCCATAAAATCGTGACCCTGATATAAGATAAGTTATATTTCGAACTCCTGCACTTCAATTACTGTAGCGATTTGGTCCAGAGTCGTTCTTGAAGATCTTTGAGCCATTAGAGGAACTTGCATTAATACAGTCGAGTTTTCCATCCTAACATGTCAAATGTTCTGTAGCAGCAGCCAATGGACAAGAAACTGAAAACTGACTGTACATAGTTCGTTCGAGTGAAGCAATATTTCGTTACCGCAAGCAGTGGCGTAGCCAGAATTTTAGTTTAGAGGGGGAACAGTCACCCATTCCCCTTATTGAAGCGGGGAATCCGGGAAAATTTGGAATTGAAAGTGCAAAATGAGACTATTTTAGCAGTTTTCCTAGTAGAAATATAGTAAAAACCTATCACAGACTTGCCATGTTTTCAACTGATTTTTTTCATGTATTTCTTATAACGTTATCAGTAATTTTTAAAACTGTCTTAAAGTGTCTTAAAGATTTATTAAAAACGTGTTTTTATAACGATTAACGATTAATTTTAACTGTTACGTTACGCAAGAAAATCAGCCCCAATGGGTTTTTTTCCTACTGTAATAAAAACCTTTTAACTCTGTATAAGAACAGCAAAACCGTCTTTAGTATAGGTTGTTCGCAGTAAAGCAAGCACTTCTGAAGACCATCTTGTCTTGAATAATAATTAAACAATATTGTTAATTGTGACCTCAGCTGTTAACTTTTGATTATTACATTATCTGTAGACTTTAACTGTTAATTTTGTTGGTTTATTTATATTAAAGAGTCGCAGTAAACTTTAAATAATCAGAAAATAAAAAAGTATATAGGGTTTCAAAAGAGCACAGTTAATCCTGAACCACATACAGATGTCGTTATAATATTCCTCTGATCTCTCCGGCGGAGTTTTAACTTCTCTGAATCGCATGTATGTAAGACAGGCTATGAATAGTCATTGCCGTTGGAAAATTCAAAATGCTATTAAAACGATCCTTGTAAATACTATTATCCTACTTCTACTAGAGACTAAATAAGGACTTTTACATACGAGATTTCAAATTATTTCTTTCCCTACTAACACATTCTATTTGTCGCATTACAAATGTTATACTGACGACAGGTGGAAGGACAACAAAGGCGTTTTAAAACTGCTTACTTCAACGCCATCAGGTTATTCATACTGAGGTAAATATTATACATCTTCAAGCTGGTATGTTTATGTACGCCCATGTCAAAGCCACGCCCTAGTCGAGTTTCATTCCACAGGTGCCACAAGTGATAAGAAAATTATTTTCCCTCTGAGAAGAGGTCATGAGCCACCTGTTCAGACGGCCTTGTTTGCCATTATCGGCAAGAGTCACTTTACCACATAGGTATCCTGGTATATAGCCTATATATGACAAATTCGCTGCCTTTACCTTCAATTCCACTTCTTTACTTTCGGTTTTTTCATCTGTTTTTTCAATTCTCCTTCATCTTCTATCCTTGTCTTTTCTCTTCTTCTATCCATGTTGTTCCAGATTGTTTTATTTACCCAGCTTTGAAGGATTTCTAAATTGTTTTTTTTTTTTTTTTTTTTTTTTTTTTTTTTTTTTTTTTTTTTTTTTTTTTTTTTTTTTTTTTTTTTTTTTTTTTTTTTTTTTTTTTTTTTTTTTTTTTTTTTTTTTTTTTTTTTTTTTTTTTTTTTTTTTTTTTTTTACTCTTAGAAAACTCTTTCTGTTATTTCTGAATCTTTTATATCGTTTATTTCGAGTTCTCTCCTGAATTATGCCACTTTCTTTACCGTACTGTTTAAAATAACTTTGTAATTATCATTATTATTATTATCACTTTTTTAATATTTGTATCTTGTGGGAACGAAATGGAGGAGCTGGAAACACAGATAATTTCTCTGAATGTATTTTGCAACGGGAATTCGTGATTACACAAAAAGTTCAGAAAATACGGTATTACTCCAGAGCTAAACATCATTTCGTTCTAGCAAACCAAGAATGATACCAGAAAACCTTAAAAGGAAGGAGCCAAGTTTGGAAACATTAATTCCTAATGGGACGTTAATGTTTTTCTTAGCTGCAGTAATTCCTTTTCGGTTTTGGTTAATATTTTGACTTTTAGTAATTATTAATGGGATTTTATTGTAATTCTTACCTTTAGTAATTACTAATGGGATTGAATGTATTTTCTGGTTGAATAATTTTTTAATGCCACAATTTTTATATTAATATGTGTACTGCAGCCAAACCTGGCTCATTTTTTTCTTGTCTCTTTCTGGATTTCCTGGAACGACACAGTGCTACAATAACGTAAGTACAAAACTATTAGTTGAATCTTGTGAACCTTCCGCTGAAAGAGGTCCTGGAACTCACAATACTTCCAGCAGGAGCCGACCCAGCACCCTCCACATTCCTGTATAATCTGCGAGGCACCAATACCCTGTAGCATTGCTGATTATCGCCATACGATTATTTACTACGATCGTATCGCTGGCGTCATTGTACCCGGGTAAACTTCCCTGCCTCCTTTGGTAATTTTCCATTATTGCCTGCCAAGCCGTAACATAACTTACTAAACGTATTACGAGCAGCAATTAAGTAGCTTTGCATACCCGCAACGACCATTTTTTCGATCATTTTCAGAGCCAAAGACAGGAACGGAATACATTACGAACCATATTTTAGCTGTACGAGTGGTTTTGAATAAAACTCTAAACGTTAATTATGCACGTGAAATCCATTATATGTGTATTTCTGGAAAATAATTTGTGAAAAAACTTGATCAGGACCCTCTTTGCTTGTAGAAAAAGAAGAATTGCTGTACATGCAAAGCAAGCTGCCACTGGTTTTATTTCGTAATTGCATTTCTGCTTACAATGTTAGTAAAGGTACTAAAGTGTCTGCAAGGATATTATTATTTCTTCTATCTTAACTATAATTACTACCTTACAAGAATCAAGTGATCGTCTGACAACTGTGTGTTTACGCCACTCTTACATTTACAGCGACAATTTGGCGTGCCGCAGTAAATTGTGAGCTGTATTACATATGTAGTACTTACTTTCTTAATGATTCAAACTAAAGAAAATAGTATATTTCCCTACTAGTCTAGCGAAAATAAAATTGTTTGTAATTTTGAAATTTGTCTATATTATATCGCGAAAGTTTCGTGTCTCAACCGTAAACCTTATTGGAGCTCGATGCTGAGAAATCTAGCATGTTAATTAATTTATACATGAAGAAAGCATAAAGATATACAAGTTGACCCTATGACCCTTAAAATAATATCTTCAGTATAAAAGACGCGCATTAAAATCGTTATATTGACGTCAAAGAAAACAATTATTTAGGGATGTTTAGTTTGTGGTAAAAAAAAAAAAAGTGAAATGCAATGGCCCGTAACGGAATATCTACAATATAAAACGCGTAAAACATTATCTTGACGGAAAAGAAAACTATTATTTAGGCAAGTTTAGTTTGTGGCAAATAAATGAAATGGAATGACCCGTAACGTCATGTCTTCCGTATTAAA
This sequence comes from Medauroidea extradentata, assembly GCA_003012365.1. Taxonomy (NCBI): domain Eukaryota; kingdom Metazoa; phylum Arthropoda; class Insecta; order Phasmatodea; family Phasmatidae; genus Medauroidea; species Medauroidea extradentata. The sequence continues at coordinate 31,813 of PNEQ01081905.1, read as the reverse complement.
GATGCACAGTACAAACATTATCTTGACGGAAAAGAAAACTATTATTTTGGGATGTTTAGTTTGTGGTACATAAATTTTCGTTATGCTTTTCCTTTAAAAATATTATTTAGAACAATTCGAAGCTAAGTAATTATTTTATTCTCGACGTATAGCTTGCCTTAAGAAAACTACAACGTATTACCACATGAAGATTACTATTGAACTATTGTAATAGAAACACAACGATTTATTACTAATATTGTACACTCAAGATACAGATTGTTTTTGCGGAAAAGCAGATCTGCGGTGATTCGTATTCAAACCATTAATTTTTCATGCCAGCAACAAAATTTGTGTTGCATCAAAGAATGTGTTTTTGGAATTCGTATTCTCTGATTTTTGCATAAAAAAGATCCATTACAGAGCTAGAATGTCGATAGTATCATTCTAGCAAGAAAACATTCTTAAGGAGACTGCCTAGACATGCTGTACCTGCATTAGTGTGCACAAGGTAGAAAATCGTTGGAGCTCTAAGGGTGCCGCCGATTGGGGAATATAATGATGCAATGCAATATCACCTGTAAGCTTCATCCACACAACTGGAGTGTACTGCTAAGGTACTATTCTTTTTCTTATGGGACTCTAAGAGTTTACTATACCATTTGATTCAAAAGAAGCATAACGTAAAGTCCAACGCTTGTTGCTATCTGTGTGTGCTTCGAATCTTGTTCATATTTTTTCCAAATTCGGTAGTTCAAGCTTCGCAGCTTGTCCGAGCAGCCAACTAAAAGGGACATTGTTTTAAGTGTGTGTTCATTTCGCATGTATACAAATGTAATAAGCTTTTTAAATGGCCCAACAGACAACTTAAAGGAAATTGTTTGAAGTGTGTGTTCATTCGCATATATGCAAATGTAATTTGCCTTTAAATGGTTTCGTCAAAAAAGGAAAAATCGCAAACTGCGGCTATAAATTCAACGCGCAACCACGGATGCACCTTACAGTCATCAAAAATAAAAACACGAAAGGAAAATTTTTGGCCCAGTTTGTGGAATGTGGAGGAAAAAATCATCCAAGGAAATATAATGGCATTTAAAAAAAATCTCTCACACTTTTCAGAAAGGACGATTGAAATTTTATGGACACATTATCAGAAGGAACAATAACAGACTAACTAAAAAATTCTCAACGTAGCCTATTCATTAAAAACTAAGAACAGCTGGCCTCGTGGAATTGAAACAGATCTCCAGGAAATCAACATCTCAGAAGACATAGTAAGGGACAGATTTAAATTCAGAACCAAAATCGACAATCACCAATTTGAAGACGAACCCGACACCAGAGCCACCGCATAAATTGGACAGATGAACGTAGGAACCACTCAGTGAGAGGGTGAAGAGATTTTGGGAGGAAAATAAGGCTAACATATCAGCTAAACAGGTAAAATCAAGATCCTGAGTAGGGCATAACGATGTAAAAAAATGAAAACGCTTATTTGAAAAGAAAATTTGAAGTGCTACGTTATGAAGTAAGCGGTTTTAACTGTGAACCAGTGTGCAGGCTCTATGAATGTCAATTTTATATAACTGATTATAATGTCTAGTAAAAAATATAATTTACATCGGTCACAATTCAACTACTTATCGCAGAAGAGTAATTCAGCTGTTACTGTAAACTTTATTCACAACTTTGTTCAACGTACGTATGTAGGCATAGAGTAATTTTGTATAAATCCAGGCCGCTCAGAGGACTGTTCATCATCTTGTTTGGAAAAACCGTAATGCTTGAAAGGGGAAGTTAGTGCGCCAATATCGTCGCTTGGGCTGGCCAATCACGGCTCAGGAGCGTAGCCATTCAACAGTCTTGGCTGAGCAGAATTTTATCCGTAAATATGATACGCAACAAGTTTGAATAAGTTTCGTTGTATCAAGGATTACAATCTGTGCGTATGTTTTAGTATGTGAGATATAATAATAAATATATCGATCCCAGGAAAAATCAAGAGATATATGTCTGGTGTATTTAAACGTGTAAGATGATTATGATCGAGGATTGGATGGAGTGAGAGGTTGGTGGGGAAAGGCCGGTGTCAGAGTAGATGCGTTTTCTTGGGGACTTGAGTCCAGACCACTGTGGCCACGGAGTGCACATGCGTCGACATCACGTCCTGGACATAACATACCGTAAAGCGGGGGGACTATGTGAAAATGGTGGTGACTTTTTGTTACGTAAAATGTTTATTTTGTGGCCGTTTGTTAAATAAAATTGAATTCTAATTTGATGGCTAATAATAGCTTTATAACACTCAAATTTAGCTACTTATCTCTTTCTCAAATAGCTTAAAAAATGAAACATTTTCGAGCGTCGCACAGTCATTCCTGCTGTCACAATGTAACCCAGGTTTACGGAATATGATTTAATAATTTTTGCAGTTGAGCCCATGCCACCATTACGTTGCGGACGCGGGATTATCTCGTTCAGGATGTTAAATTTATAATTTGAACATCTACAGTTAAAGAGTCTAAAGTCCGGAACACCTAAAAAGGCAGTTACATCAGCAGTACCGCGGTTTGTGGCACCTGAGTTATAGTCGCGCGAAATAGGCCAGGCACTCTGTTTCAAAGAACTAAATAAAAAAAATTTGTAATTTTTTTTTTTTTTTTTTTTTTCAAAATATTTCCCCTTTCCAACTGCCTCCCGCGCAAGGAATCACTATATATTTTACACCACTGGCTAGTCGGCATCTTGTAGTGTTCCAGTAAGCAGGGGTGGGAAGACAATAAATCTAAAAGTGCAGGTTACAAAACGGCGCCCAACGTGAGGACTGCGTCGACTTACGAAATAAACAATAGTTCGAGAGTCCGACTTAAGAACTTGAGGGACTTGAGAACTAAGCATGAACGGATAAAAAAAGAAACTATTGTCAGATCAACCTCTGTTTATTCAGTAACAGCCGACTGCTCTGCGGCGGCCGAGAGTCGCTACAGATAGACGTTGATGAGACTACGGGACGTCTTGAGTTCGAGCCAAGGCGGCACCAGACGTCATCGCAGAACTACAGGCTAGATGGTTCCTCGTAAGCAACGCAGTGCTACAAAAAGTGTTAGCAGTAGTTAGTCTACTAGCAAAGGCGGTGGTAGTGGTGGGTTTCCTACCAAATACTTCACATCTGGAGAGCGAGAGGAACAGAGCGACAGATGGCGTGGCGAGTAGCGACCCTAGTTTTTTGTGTGAGCATGTGTAGAGTATAGTGTATGTATCCTGTCCTGAGCTTATGCTATATTTGTAGAAGAAGTACGAAGAAGCTTGTGTGGTGCGTCAACTAAGGTCGCGGAAACTCTCATAACAGGGTTCCGAGGCAGCGGGTATTTATAGCAAATAATTCAGATGAATTTTAAAGTGATAATGCAGATAATATATTGGAATAGGAGTAAGACCGTAGAAGTAAATGTAAACCGAGAAAGTGTAAAAAGTGAAGTGAGGTAGTTTCACGGTCCTATGGCAGCGAAAGGTCACGTCACAATCAAGGAGGCAATGCACTGTCATGGAAACGGTTTCATACACAGCTGACTTATAATGAGTGGACTGTGTTTGACATGACATGAAACAAAATAGTTGTATACTGTAATTTTGTTATTATAGCTATGAAAAATAAAACAAAAAAAAAAGATCAGCGCGTTATTCGTTATGTATTACATTTTCCTTGTAACCGAAACAAGGAACATAGGTGTAAATAAAACAATAACAGTAATTTTTTAGCTTTTTCAACGTTTACATTCAAATGAGGCTATCTCGACAACAGTCCCATATTGACCGCTTGTTCATATTAACTTCCTAGATCACAATGCCAGCCAGTACTATCACCTCCCAGAATATTGCCCTTTCTTCCTGAGATAACCTGTGTGTGTGTGTACACACACAGTATATGCGCAACATTTTAATGCACTTAAAAAACAAACTGAAATATTGTTTAACTTCACTAAGGTAATATTTAAGGTTTTCAAAAAATTAAAAACAAGTGACTCTGAAACAATTTCATAAAATTTAAGAAGCTAAGGGTTATGAGTGTGCAGTTCAGCTAAGCATCTTAAAATTGAACTTAACCTACAGCAAAAATAAGTAAATCCTTCCTGCTTGATCTGGCTCGGTAGGTCGCCACGCGATGTGCAGATCTTCAGGAAACTTTTGGTAATGAAGACCACAATTCACATACCTACTATATCGTGTCTGTTCAGCGTTCGAAGAATAGTCACACTTGCTTTGATAAGTTCTCATTTGCATTATAGTTTCTTATTTTTACTATGAAATATAGTAAAAATGGACGTTTTCAGACTATGTTTTAGTGAAAGAATCAAAGTGATGTGTTAGATAACTAGCCTTCCTCAATGGTATCTGGCCTCCGCTCGATTTCCGATGGGATTGGTCCTAAACATTGCATGTAATCTGCGGAGGTGTGAGTTATTTTGGGGTGCTCACATTTTACCCGCCTTTACATTTAATAGCTTTATGTATTATTTTTTATATTATTGTACAGAATCTTCGGAATAATATTTCTGCACGTATCATATTTGATTAATATTTATTACTCAGCCATGCATATACAGACCATGCCTAATGTATCATTCATTTTAGTCAACTACTGGAATAAGTTACTGCACGTAGAGGCGATGAGACGTTGGCAAGTCGGTTGGACTCTAATTTTCAGTGGCAACTTTGACATTTTGTGACGTGATAAAATCAAGACAGAAGAATACTGCATGTCCAACCTGTATCGTGTAATGGAATTTCCTAATTTAAAAATAACGGCAATAATGTTCGAAACGAACTTGGTCTTCCCGAAATTAACATCACAAATACAGTTAGCAGACCGAAACGCCCGTTCTTATATGAAATTATTATTAAACGCTATTCGTACACAGGATAAATCTTATCAAATGTTTTGCGATCGTTAAATGACAAATATACGACTGTATGTCTACACAAAATTTTAGCGTTCTGGATAGACTGCACCTTTCAGGGCTCGAGCTTGCAGGCACTAAGTGCAAAACAAAATAAAATATAAGATGTATATTATTCAAAAATAAATAACTTTCAGAGACATTTTATTCCATGACAAACTATTTTATGTAAAATTTTATTAATAAAAATTGCCACTCTGAGAAACGTTGTGGATTTGTTTACGATCAGTATTAAGTAGCTAAGTGTTTTTATGTTCTAATTGACGTTTCTCAAAAATCAATAAACTGTGAACACTTTTCGAAAAAAGTAATTTATCAGCAACATTACTATGGAAATTTTACGCATATTACATAGTTCCTGCTTCAAAACTTAATCTTCAAAATGTATCCGTTGAGAGTGAGGAGTAATTTATTTAACACGAATTATTAATTTTATTTTAATAATTGCAGGGTTGGTGGATAGAACCCTTAAGGACGCTCCGTTCGACAGAGCCCTAGCGTTAGCAAGGCTGGTGAATTACGTGTTTAATTATATTAGATCTGGCTCACATTTCTACGACAACTTTGTGACTGTTTTCTTGAATAGGCTTAATGATGTTAGAAAGTAAAAGTTTTAACGGTCGAAGAACACTCTAAATCACCAACTCATATTTTTGTTTGAATATATTTTAGCACTATTTTCTTCCTCTCAATACAGGAAATAGTTTTCGTCTGAAAGCGATATCGTGAAACTTAACTGAGGTGACTAAGTCCCACCAAATATTGTATATTATTAGAGGCACGATTATTTTGCGTATTGATTCTAGGTCAGGTTGAACGTCAATAACGCATACTTCACTTCTCCTTCTGTGATTAGACGAGAGCGGTTTTAACATATATTTGACGACTGGAAGCCAGTTATAAATAAGGAAACAAGTCGTGGGGATATCACGTGCTACACGTTTGTACTATTAGAAGCCAATGGATATTCGGGTTCAGCCGGTACACGTATAGAACTGAGAATTCTAGACTGTCGCTGATGAATACGCGAAAAACTCGTGCCTCTATATATGACACGTAAATCTCTGCAGCGCCTTTATCTTCGAGTAGCTACCAGGGCGCCAAGCAGCGCCACACGTCGCTGCAGTGGTAGCTAGGGACACACTCAGTGGTTGCGCCTCTGTGCAGTTGACTGCTCTGCGGCAGTGGAATGCCGAGTTGTTTGGCAGCCGCGGGGCCCGGGCAACACGGGCCAAGTGGGCTGGCAGCACGACCCGGGTGAAAGTTGGGCGCCGCATTGCTCGCCTCTGCTCTGGCCATCGCACTCCCCGGACCTTGCACACTCACTCCCCGCTGCACGTTTCACTCTGGAATCTAGTCTGCACACGGTTGTGGGGTAGCTGTTTGGCGATCCTTTATAAGTAGAGACGGGAAAAATTGGCGGGTTCACTGACCTGTAGGATAGCCTCCATGAATATATGTGTATTCAAGCAGACAACAGCTGCTCATTAGCTGCTCGCTGACACTGTGAAATAAGTCTGCATTTAGTTACATTCTTATTATTGGCTAATGGGCTTCAAGGAGGTGTCAAATAAGTCAATGGCCAATCGTTAAAGTGGCACGAATCTACAGTTGTTGGAATTCTAGCCTTAAAGAAAACGCGAATTTTTCAGGTCTCCATTTATAGGTATGGAAATCTTGGCAAATAAACTTTTAAAGGATATCAAGGCCTGTGTACACTACTCCTTTAACTTTAATACTACGTCGCAAAATTATAGGTGCACCACTGAATATCTCATAGTGACGAATTGTCGGCAATAAGACCGCACGCCAGTTCAGTGACTGGCGCCAGAAGCCACAGTGAGGTGTGATGTGCGTGTTATGTCGTCCTAATCGCGTCCGCATTTCTAGGCCTCGAACTTACAACACACGTCTATCCAGGCGTCAACCATAAATATTTTATGTGTTTGGTACACTCCAAATCTGAAATAGTGAATATTCACTGATTCACACTGGTGGATGGAGCCGTTCCAACAATTTGAATCAGTGAAAATTGTCACTGATTAATTAGTGAATGTTTATTGATTTCCTTTAAGAGTGCCAACATCTCACAAGTGAATCGGTGAATATTCACCTTTTCTTCCAGTTTGTTTTTATAGAACAGTTTTCACTTATTGAATCAGTGAAAAATTACTGGAAAATCTGTGGATATTCACTAATTAACTTGTGGAATGTTGGCACCCTTTACTAGAATCAGTGAGTATTAACTAAATCAGATTTAGAGTGTAGTTGGATGCCTATTCGTGATAACGTGAACATTTTTAATATTTAGTTTTCATCATATCGTGTCATTACGTCACTTGTCCCTGTAACAATTGCCGTGTGACTTGACAAGCACAGATTAAATTATTTCGTTTTTATCAAAACGTTAACTATCTTACCGATGCCGCAATGAACTATAGTTGTAAGTGTGGATGAAATATGTTTGAAATGAATGATAACTTTCTTAAGGCGACCGCATGATGAAACGTGTGTTTGCGTGTGTAAGGAGAAAATCGATGATGACGGCACATTTACAGTAATATCGTCTCTACGCCCAAAGTCTTAATTAAACGCGCGTGCAGAGATCCCGCCGTAACGTGTTTACTGTAGGATTTTAAGCGGTGGCACTATAATTTTGTTAACCCATTTCTGTAGTAAAGTCGAATGTAAGGTGCCTGTACCGAATATGGCCCACAAGTCGTCATTGTGTGGTAATGCCGAGATCGATGTGGGGTCGGTAGACACTAGTCTCCAGTATGAACATACATAGATGTACGCCAATTTCGCAAATACGTTCCAGGTCAGGTTGAACGCCAAAAATATATACTTCATAATTACGTGTATGATTAGCTGGCGGCTGTCACGAAACGCATTTGACTACCGCAAGCCAATAGTAAATAAGGAAATGATTCATAGAGCTATCGCTTGTAATGTTGTAAGCCAATGAATAATCGACTGTATCCAGAGGGTGTACAGGTTTGAGCAATCTAGGCTACTGCTAAATGAATCGGCGAAATTGACGTACCTCTAAACATACACCATCTATGTTTTACATCATCTATGTATTATATTAGTAAAATAGTTAATGACATACACACACACATGATTAGTGAGAGTGAGTGAGTGAGTGAGAGATTTTGATCAGAGCTTAACATCGAGGTCTTTAGCGCTGGTGAGGGGTGTCATGAGGTGAGTATGAAGCAGCACCGGAATGCAATGGCGGGGGAAACGGGAGATCCACGAGAAAACCCGCTGACCAACGGCATCGTCCAGCACAATTCCCTCATACGGAAATCCGGGGACTGACCCCGCCGGGAATCGAACTAGGTGGGAGGCGATTGGTATGACAATTTTGTTTGAGTTTGTGAACCTTAAGCGTGTCATGTCCGGTACAGGTACCTCAGTTGTAGACCTTAATTTCAAGAGAATCCGGTACATTTATCTTTAAAAAACGCCTGATAACTCGATTTTAGCCATGTTCGAGGGCTTTGTAATATCGCTTCCAATGTGTGTGGTATCTTAAATGTCACTTTCACGTGTACTGTCATCTTTTCGTAGATAATCATCGTGGACGCACGTTTTCTGGGCTCTGAGAATAAACGTAACGCCGAATACGTTGTACGCAGTTTAAGCGCCAGTCAGTCTGCCAACATAACTATTCCCATATGTTGCCCAGCCGACAACAATGTTGCTGTAACAAATGTGTATGTCATACGCTGTGTGTAAGGTTGACCGTACCAAACATTTTTCCCCGCGCTGGTTGTGTGTCACCCTTGCACTCCTCTCATTTACACATACATATATATACGTGTCGGTAACCCAGTCCTTCGCGAGGAGCGGGGAAATTTATTAGCCAGTTAATTGCGGTCCTCCATAAGCTTTGCGCGCTCTCTTGCTCGCTAATCACGTAGCCGCTACGCCATAAGTTATTTTAAGTGCTTTCTCTCCCCTGCCCCCACCACCCTCTTTACACCACTTCTCAAACCCCTTTCCTGTCGCGTCGGTCCGGCTTGATTCCCTGGCAGCCGTGTAACTGACCTGCCCGAACACCGTAGCACGTCCGCCAGCTGGCGTGCCGCTGGTCATAAGCAGAGGCACGATTATTTCGCGTATTCATCTGGTAGCAGCTTAGACTTCTCAGTCCTATACACACACTGTCTACAGTCGAATATTCATTGGCTTCTAACCGTACACGCAGATACCACGTGTGTTCGCAACGATTAATTTCCTAATTTATTACTGGTTTGCAGTCGCCAACTGTGTATCAGAACAACTGCCGTCTGATCACAGTAATGACAGTGAAATATACATCATTGACGTCCAACCTGACCTAGAATCAATACGCGATATACTCGTGCCTCTAGTCATAAGTAGGGCCCGGTAATTTTCGCGAAAAGATTTTTGCCCCACTTTGTTTCAGTGTCTTACGTGCACACCTGCAGCTCAACTTCATGATTATTGGCAGGGTGTTTTTGTGCAGAGTTAATATTCATTTGACTGTACCAATCAGTTCATGGATAACTGTGACACAACACGTCTGTGATTTGCGGGTTTAACATCCAGACGCTGGGTGTTACGTCATCCAATCACTGACCACAAAGCAGAGATGCAGGTGCGCACGTAAGGCACTGAAACAAAGTGCTGCAAAAATCTTTTCGCGAAAACCACCGGGCCCTAGTCATAAGTAGAGGTACGTAAATTTCGCAGATACATACCAGGTCAGGTTGAACGCCAATTATGTATACTTCATTGTCATGTCTGTGACTTGCTGGCGGCTGTTAAGAAACGCGTTTGACTACTGCAAGCCAGTAGTGAATAAGGAAATAATGCGAAGTGCTATCGCTTGCTGCCTGCTTGTACGGTTATAAGCCAATAGATAATCGATTGTGGCCAATGGATGTATAGGACAGACAAGTCTAGGCTGCTGCCAGATGAATCCGCGAAATTGACGTACCTCTAGTCATAAGTATAGACCGGAAAAATTCGCGTATTCTCCGCCCTGTAGACTAGACTCTAAGAATATATGTGCACTCAATCGCACATCAGTAGGGACTGCAATATTTCACGAATTTAATGACCTGTAGACATTGTACCATGCATACTCAAGCCCCGTGTAGTCGTTCATTGACTGCTGTTCCACTGAGTAGCAGCTGATGGACAAATAGTCAGTGCTTGAGTATGCATAGTACAATGGATTCTAGCCTTCAGGTCATTGAATTCGCGAAATTTTCCAATCCCTACACATCAGCAGGGCCATGAACTTTTCGCGAAAATAATGTTGCCCCAGTTTGTTTCAGAGTCTTATGTCCGCTTTTGTAATTCTGCTTCAGAGTTATATAGGCAGTGTGTGTTTTGAAGTGACGTCTCACATTTGACTGTGCCAATCACAAAGAGGTTACTGCAACAGCAGACGTCTGTGATTTGCGAGTAGAACCCCAAGACAGGTTACAGTTCAAACAGCCAATCACTGACTACGAATCACAACCGCAGATGAGCACGTAAGTCACTGAATCAAATTGGTGACAGTTCTCTTCGTGAAGAGTTCGTAGCCCTACACATCAGCTGTTCATTAGTTGCTCGCTGATACAGTGATATGGGCCAGCATTTTGCTACATTTACATTATTGGGTCAGCTACTTACATGTGGTACGAGTATTTCACGTATTAATCTGGTAGCAGTCTAGACTTCTCAGTCATATATACACACTGGCCAGAGTCGAATATGCATTGGCAGCTTTACCCATCTTAATTTTTAAATTTAAAAAAAAAAACGGAAATATATAGAAATTGATGATTTAAACAGGGAAAACTTGACCGTTTGCTGGATTTCAACACACTTTCATGTTATCAGAAGATTACTGGTTTAAGCTTGTACTTGAACTGTTACCCTGTTTGACTGAGCCAGTAAGAATTTTGTAATAATTGATACCTAGAGACCGGAAAATTTCGCGTATTCAGTGACCTGTTGGCTAGCCTTCAAGAATATATGTTTTTTCAAGCAGACAGCAGCTGTTCATTAGCTGCTCGACGACACAGATAAATGGGCCTACGTTTAGTTACATTGTCATTATTTGCGCAGCGACTTCCAGGAGTTGTCAAATAAGTCAACGGCCAATTGTGAAACGGACACGTGATTATATTCTATGGCATTCTACCGTGTGCCTAAAAGAAAACGAGAATTTTTCAGGTCTCTATTGATACCTGTTATTTGTCTGCAGATTGATACGTAGAGATGATGGTTTATCGCGGGAAAACTTGACTGTTTGCTGGGTTTCAACACACGTTCAGCTTGCCAAAATATTACTGGCTTTCTCTTGTACGTGAAGCTGTTGCCCTATTTGGCTGAGCCAATAAGAATCCCGCTATTGTAATATTTGATGCATGGTATTAGTCTGCAGGTAGCTATGCTGTGTCAGACGTACATCACCCAATCATACGTGTACAAGAAACTACAGTATAGAGTATGTTGGCACAAACAATATTCGCGATATACCATCATCTCTATTGATACGTTATGTCAGAAGTATATGACCGAATAATAAGTTATATGTTTCAAGAAACTACAGCGGTTTTAAGGGTATGATGGCAAAAACATTTTCGAGATATACCATCATCTCCAGATACATTTTATAAGATTTAGGGCCTATGCTGATATATAAAGCACCCCACGAATTATTTTATTATTTACTACTGGCTTGCAACCTCCAAACGTGTGTATAAACAGCTGCCGTCTAATCACGGAATATACAGTGATATACAGGTTGTTGGCGTTCAACCTGACCTACAATCAATACGCGAAATACTCGTGCCTCTAAATAAATCAAAGGCCGATTGCAAAAGTGATACGAACTTACAGTTAGTGGCATTCTAGCTCGTGCCTAAGAGAAAACGCGAATTTTTCAAGTCCTTAGTCGTAAGTGCGACCTGGGCTCGCACATCTAACATTGCGGTGCCTCTTATGACCAAGAAATAAACAATCGCGGACATAATATCCCGTATTACACGTCGTTCTACACTTGACTTATTTTTTTCCTATACTAAAGATCACAATAATTATTATTTTGAAATAGCCGGCATCCGTTGCATGATCGGTAGCCTACCGCCCTGGTGCTAGAGGTCCTGGGTTCGAATCCCATCACGAATATGGATGCTTTTGTCGTTTACTTAAGTTTTGATAATTTGTCAGCCGTCCTGCATTGAGCCAAACGGCGTAAAACCTGAGGACGTAAATAAATCCTCTAAATAAGCATTATTATTAGAGACCTGAAAAATTCGCGTTTTCTTTTGGTCCCAAGCTAGAATTTCAGAAATTGTAAGTTCGTGCCACTTTCGTAATTAGCCCGTGACTTATTTGACACTTCCTGTAAGTCGCTTAGCCAATAGTACAGAAGCAACTAAATGCAGGCCCATATCACTGCGTCATCGAGCAGCCAGTGAGTAGATAATGTCTGCTTGAATACACACATGTTCTTGGAGGCTACCCTACACGTCAGTGAACCCGCGAATTTTTCCCTTCTCTTATTATTATTGTTTTGAAATTGGACAAAGGCGTAGAAAATCACCGTACCTGGCACTACAAACATTATAGGTCTACATGAAAGGAACAGATATTATCCAACATGCTGAAAAAAACATTAATAAGATAGTAATTTTCTATCATCGTGTAAAAAAGTAAAATTCAGTACGAAAATTCACACATAATAATTGGAAGAAATATATAATCTATGGTCACAGTATGGTCATTTATATTAAGGAGTGAATTTCGCGTTTTGGTGACCGCGGCTATAATTCACAGGCACGTACTCACTCTTATAACACACCACGGGAAGTGATTGACTCCTGGACGTCGTATATTTTTGTGCCTGCATTACGCAATAGAAGGCTTTTGACAGCTGACCTTACACCTTTGTTTGAAAAATTCGTTTAGGGGCGCCACACAACTAACGACACACATGAGCACAGTTACTTGGAGTCCAGTCTGCTGTAAGATAATAAAGCGAAATTTGCAGGACCTTATCAATTGTGGCTAAAAGTATCTGTAGAACCGTAAAATCTAGGTTACTGCTACATGGATCCACGAAATTCTCGCATCTCAAACGATGATTATGATAATCATGACAAATACGACGACGATAAATATGAAGGTGATTATGATGATAATAATGGTTGTTATGGTTATAAGGAATGTGCTTATGGTGATATAGATGATGATAAAGGATGTGATTACGATGATAATGGTAATGATGATAAAGAAGAAAGTTATTATGATGATGGTGATGATGATAAATAGAGATGATGGTTTATCGCGGGAAAACTTGACTATTTGCTAGGCTTCAACGTACGTTCAGCTTATCAAAATATTACTGGCTTTTCCTTGTACGTGAAGCTACTGCCCTATTTGACTAAGCCAATAAGAATACCGCTATTTTAATATTTGATGCACGTTATTGGTCTATATACAGCTACGTTGTGTCAGTGTTTTCAAGGCTATGTTGGCACAAAACATTTTCGCGATATACCATCATCTCTAATGATAAATAATAAGGTGAGTGTGAAGAAAATGGTAATGATTATAATGAAAATTAAGGTGTTTATGATAATAATGATGATGACAATGAAGAAGACGATTATGGAGATGATTAATACGAAAATGATTATGACGATAATTATACTGATGATAATGAAGATAAATGATTATGATGATGGTGTTGATAGTGAGGAAAGTGATAACGATGATAATGGTGATGATTACGATAGTAAAAAAGATAAATGTGATTATAATAATAATGGTGATGATGATAAAGAAGGTGATTATGATAATAGTGACGATAGTAAAGAAGGTGGTGGTGGTGGTGATGATTATGGGTATGACCATTCTATTAAGAAAGGGAGGGGACTGACAGCATGATTTGTCGTCAAGGAGAGCTCGGAGATGAAAAGTTGAAGAACAACTGTGTTGACGTGAATGTGCAGGTGTGTGGCGGGTTGGAGTCACCTGCGACGTCTGGTCCAAGGTCACGAGGACACCGCCTTTGTCTGCTCTGCGTGTTCGCGGCCGAAAACCGGCGGCCGAGGGCAGACGGCAGCTGCGCCTGCCTGGTCGTTAAATTCGCGCGCTCTCTTCTTGTTTTTTGCAGACCTTCGCCAGCGCAATGGCGCGCCCAGTGTGGCTGGTCAGGGTACACACTGACCTTGGACATGCCGAATACCCGCCAAACACCCCGCTCCTTCCCACCACCCATCTGGCGCGTACAGTCGCAGCATTGCCAGAAACACCAGGCCACTGGGTACACTCCTTCCCAATTCTTAGCGCCACGGTTTTGTCGCGAAAAGATTTTTGTTCCACTTCGTTACGGTGTCTCGCGTGTATATAGGCAGCTTTGCTTCATGGTTATTGGCAGCGTGCCTTTGTTCAGACATGTTTTTCATTTGACTGCACCAATCAGAATAAGACTATTGTGACTCCGTACGTCTGTGATTTACCAAGGCAAGTGAGAGTAAAATCAACCAATCACAGACGATGTGATGTAGCAGAGCTGCAGATATACTAATGACTAGGGACCCCTGTTTTTCGCGAAAAGAATTTCGCCCCACTTTGTTTCAGTGACTTACGTACACATCTGCAATATTGCTTCGTGGATATTGGCAGCATGTCTATGTGAAGAGTCGTACATCATTTGACTGAGCCAATTAAAATACCGTTCCTGCATAAACACACGTCTGTGATTTGCCGAAATAATCCCAAGGCTCGAGAGAGTTAAAATATCCAATCACTGACCACGATGAAGAACTGCAGGTGTGGACGTAAGGCAACGAAACAAAGTGAGGCAAAATTCTTTCCGCGAAAAACAGGGGTCCCTACTAATTACGCATTGAAACCAAATGTTGCAAAAATATTTTCGCTATAAAATCCTGGCTCTACGGCAATTCTTTATTCTGTGGGCACGTATCATTTACATGATGTAACGCCTCTCACAACACCAGACCAAATCCACTCTCAACAGCTTGATTCGGAGGAAAACAAGCAATTTTCACTTTCCCATTCTACCACAAACTGGCATCGTAACACTTTTGTAAATCGACCAAATAACTACGATTGCTTCTTAGAGACAAGCAAACTTCGAGTTATCGTTATGTGAAACACTATACTTCACTGATATGTACATACATACTGGAAGACACTTTGTGATATTGAAACTCACCAGTTTTGAAGTAATGTTATTTACGTTTGTGATTTCTTTAAATGTGATTCGCTACTCTACAGAAGAACTTTTAATTGGTAGGTCAAAGTGTCCCTAGCTACAGTCCACGGTATTTTAGGCCAGTCGAAGACGTAGAGTGATCGAAAAACGACTTGCAGTATAGTCAGTCAGAATATATCGCCAAATTTGCCGGTCACATTACGTATGTAACGAAAGCGAAAAATATCGTAGGTTCAGCGCCTTACACATGTAGACTCTACAGCCATATACTCCCTTACACTTCAGGTGTTGGTTCATCGCTTGCTGACAGATTTTCACGCTTGACAAGTCGGCACGTGTTTGGGTTCCTGATTATTTGTACGCTCGTTATTGGCTCATATTTCTGCAGGGTGTTTCCGGCAAACTGTGAGGCAATACGTTCACGTAAATTTGACATTCATATTTTCTATATGTTTGCAGGGTGTTGCCGATAAACTGTGAGGCAATATGTTCACATAAATTTAACATTCACAATTTCTATATTTCTGCAGGGTATTGCCTATAAACTGTAAGGCAATACGTTCGCGTAAATTTAACATTCACATTTTCTATATGATGTTCTATTTTTCTATATTTTCACTACATGTAATTAAAACCTGATAAATTTTCGTGTCCCTAGCAATTGAAACATAGAAAGTCAATTTTTATAGTTGCTTTCCTTGAGAGGTAGCATCGAGCAGGATTGCGGGAAACGAACATTCCAGATAAACCACAGACCATCACAACTGCACACGAGTAAATAATACACTTTCTACTGTCACAATAAAAAATGTGATTGAATTAATTTTCAGAACTTTTATCTCTCGTTCAATATAAGCACAACATAAAAAATAATGAAAGTTGATTAAAAAATTAAAAGTACCTACAAGAACAAGTATAACGACTGTTTTAGCGCGTTTGGTGAAATACAAAAATTAACTATAGCTGCCTGTCACATTGTATGAAATTCTTTGTAATTTCCCTTTTATTTTACCTTGTTGCCTTACAGTTTCAAATGGCACCTCAAACGCTTGTAAAATTTACTGAAAACTGGATTTCGTTCACACAGAATTTTTGTGGAAAAAAAAAAAAAAAGAATGCGTAAATCAGTAACGGCTCGACGATTGTTGGCAGGTAGGGAACAAATTGCTGAGAACTGTACACTCGCGTGAACGCGCCGCCTTATAGCAATGACCATGAAATATCAACTGACTGATTATTGTGTTGTTATCAGTCGGTAATAAGCGGCACCTGCAGACCAGCGTGTCAGTAGCTGTAGCGTCAAATAGCGCACAAAACTATACATTCTTATGCAACTTGTGCCCTTCCTAGCAACAACCCTAGAGCCGCCACTGCAAAAATACACAAATAGCTACTGGCTCGGCCGCTGTGATAGTCAACTTCGCTGTAGTATTGTCAAATACCGCCTCTATCAGAGAGAGAGAGAGAGAGAGAGAGAGAGAGAGAGATAAAGAGAGAGAGAGAGAGAGAGACTATTAGTTAAGGGGCGGTACACAGAAAATGTTAATACTTTTAATAATGTTTATTGTGTACGAGATATGGCTTGTTTTGTAGGCGTACATTGTGACTATTTTTTTACTGTAACTAAAATTATTTAGCTTCCAATGTTTTTGTATTATAGCATATTAAGGTTAAGATTTGTATAAAACTGTTTTAGGCAATAAAGGAAAACCAACTGACTTACCGAAATGAAAAAATTCACACTGAAGAATAGTGTTACAAGCTACCAAAATACATGTTAGAAACCGCATTGATTTTTAATTAAAAGACAATATGAATTTGACATAAAACTTTGCAATTTCTTAAAAATTAAAAAAAAAAAAAGTTTTTAGCATGACATTTCACAGTCCATGGCACTGTTATTCAATGTGAATTTGTTCATTTCAGTAATTTGATTGGTTTTCCTGTCTTGCGTAAACTGTTTTATACAAATTTGGACTTAACGTGCTCTTATTCAAGAACTATGGAAGCTAAAAAAATTTAATTGCAGTAAAATATAGTTGCAACGTATGTCTTTTAAACAAGCCACCACACCTAGGCGTATACATAGAGCCACAATTTTCTTGCGAAAAGATTATTGCAACAATTTGTTTCAATGCATTATGTGTAGAGGTACGTCAATTTCGCGGATTCATACCGCAGCAGCCTAGACTTTTCAGTCCTATACACCCACTAGCCACAATCGATTATCTACTATTGGCTTATAACCGTACAAGCAGGTAGCAAGTTATAGCACTTCGCGTTATTCCATTATTTACTACTGGCTTGCAGTAGTCAAACGCGTTTCGTAACAGCCGCCAGAAAGTTACCAACATGACAATGACGTATACATAATTGGCGTTCAACCTGACCTGGAATATATCTGCGAAATTTACGTACCTCTAATTATGTGCAAATCAGTAACTCTGTTTCATTGTTGTTGGTAGAGTGTCTTTGTCCAGATATGTCTGTCATTTGGCTGCACCTAGAAGATTGCGGTAATCGTGGCATCATACGTCTATGATTTGCCAGTAGAGCCACAAGACAAGGGAGAGTTATAACATCCAATCACTGACCACGTAGCAGAGTTGCAAAGGTGCACTTGAAACCAGATGGTGCAAAAATATTTTTCGTCACAAAATCATGGCTCTACATACAAATTATTATTTTTCAACAATTACGTTTTTCGGTGAATTCCCCTTAAAGACGGAGCCCTGGCGAGAATAAGGATGTGTTTAGTTATGACAAACTGTACTATTGTGGACATACGCCATTGCGATGTATCTAAGATTTCTGGGACGACATAATATCGCAATGGCGTATGTACACAATAGTACAGTTTGTCATTCTGTCCCATTAGCCTACAAGAAACATTCAAGGGCGTTTAGTTATACTTGATGGGAATCAGTACCTGTCGAACTTATGACACCATATTGTTACCGGCTCTACCAGAAAATTCCCGTTCGTTGAAACGGAAACCCAAATATTTCAAAACCTGGTATGTTAACTTCGTTGATATCGTGGTTTGAACTCTTATTGGGTAAACATATTTTTAGGGAAAACACGTGTACATACATACAGACATGGTCGCTCACAGACACACGCGCATCTTATAAGCCGAATTTTTCCTTCGGAAAGTAGGCTAATAAGCGTTTCTAATAAACCACAATACAAAAACCTAGTAATTCCTAGTTGGATTGTGACGCCCGACGTTAACGTCCCCCAGCCGACAATTATGTTACAGTTGCAGGGCTTACAGGAAGAATGCGAGAAGATTGCGTGCCTTGAGGCAGGTCATGTCTGCCACCTGGCGTCCGTGTACGACACATGGCGGCCGCCAGCACACATGATGCGGGCTATCTTCGCGCTCCACCGGGTCCTCACGCAGCGATTTAAGCCAAGACCTCTCTACGCCCCTCAGCGCTCCTCGGCCGCTCGTTACGACCTCCGGTAATGACCTTCGTGCCCGCCACGAGGCCTCATCGCCCCGGCAGCTGGCGAAATGAATGCCGAGGTATGCTGGCTCTCGCTCGCAAAAAAGATAACACTCCGGTGCACGCCGCATCGACCAATAATGCGGAGGAGCAGACGGGAAGTTTTTGCGGGCGAAACCACTCTACTCGAGGTGAGCCGTCAGCTGCCGATCTACCTATTACATACAGCCTGTCGCACACCTGGCGCTTGACATGTGTTGCAGCGTGTTTGAAGTACAAGTTTTTTGATTTAACTAAGAAATTAAGGCGGCCGCCTGGTGAATGGTACGTTCGTGCTTGTGAGGCGAAAATCGATGAATCGCTACGAGCGACGTCGGCCAGCACATGTATTGTAATATCGCCTCTACGGCCAACAGTGTTTCCCGCCGTAACGTTATTACTGTGGGACTTCAAGATTCCGCTGTACTCCTGGTGTACAAATTCTTTGTTTCGAAGCCCTAATGTTTGTTTTAGAGTATAAATAAAAAATGTTTCTTTGAAGAACCATTTTAATGTATGTGTTCTTAAACATTTCTGCCCTAAATTTACATTACTTGATAAACAGTGATAGCAAAAAATAAGTGTCCATTTTTTTCTATCACTGTTTGCAAATTGCATTTAACGCATAAAACAAATTTAGTGCAATCATATCAAAGAATACATTAA
Source organism: Medauroidea extradentata (assembly GCA_003012365.1). Lineage (NCBI taxonomy): Eukaryota > Metazoa > Arthropoda > Insecta > Phasmatodea > Phasmatidae > Medauroidea > Medauroidea extradentata. The sequence continues at coordinate 12,497 of PNEQ01081905.1, read as the reverse complement.
GGGCGCGGTTACCGTAATTTTTCATCACCATTTTTTATATTTTTTATTTGTACCAGATATTTTTTTTTTTTATTTTAGACACAAAATGTGACTAAATTTGGCTCTTACAACATTTTTTAATCACGCATAGTTTTCGCGTAATGGCTTGTTGAAGTCATATTTGGCATGTTTCCGTGGTAGCTAGTAAGTACGGGTTTTATGTATTTCTATTAAAATTTTGTAATGTAATTTACGCAAGCGCAAAACCACGTATGCAAGAAACATTAATTACTATTGGGTTGATGGAACTGATGGAAAAATGGGGCGGAAAGGAGGGGGATGGGAGCAAATCACAATTCTTGCACCGGGTGAAGGAAAGCCTAGTCTGTCCCTGGCTCGCGACACAGTTACTGGCAATATGTATTTACGTAGAGGCGTCATATATTTGAATGTGCCACTCTTAGCAAGGTTACAGCGATACCACACGTCTGGGATTAGCGAGTAGAGAGTTTGAAACATCCAATCACTGACCAGGAAGCAGAGCTGCAGGTGTGTACTTTAAGGCCACGGGTCCCTACTTGTGCTATTTTAGTCAGTTTTACTTTTTAAATTTGGAAAGCAAAACCGTTACAAAAAACGCATGGAAATGTGTGTACTATTTAGTTTTTTTTTAATTTGTTATTATAATTTTAGCTAATTATTGACTTTAAGGAAACGCATTTATGTAGATAGGTAAACCGAAAATACAGATAATGATGCTTTAAAAAATATAGGTTACGTAGCACAGACAATTTAAAACAATTCAATGAAACGGTTTTGCTATATCTGCTCGCTTTCAGGATTAAAAAATAAATAAAAATAAAAATAAGCTCTCAAAAACAACATAAAAAGAAACCTGTGGCCTTTAGGCAGTAAATACAAAGTGGTGCTAAAATATTTTCGTGAAAATCAGATGTTACAGAATTTAACATGTAAACCCCTACAATTGTTCGGGCCAGGGCTCCAATGTAGGCAGTACCCTTAACTGAGATGGTGAATTTTTTTGGTGTGAGCAATAAGGGGTTACCTGAGGACAGTCACGAGATACACAGTCGCAGAGGTGAGATATAATAAGTGATGGACGACAAGGCTACTACTGTTCAAGATTAAAATTACTAATTATAATGGCGGGAGGTCAAATAAATATACAATTCTTTGTAGAAATCCGTGACTTCAGACGCGATGCGCCAGAGCACACGAGTCGCTGTCATTCATTATTAAACATATCTTATATATATATATATATATATATATATATATATATATATATATATATATATATATATATATATATATCACTGCGCCTGCAAGGAAGATATAATTGCCGCTTTCCCTGCTCGTTATTTTTCAAAGCTCAGTCAATAAAAGCAATTTCATATCGACTTATTAAATTCGGGTAGCCTTAACTTTCGTGGGTGGGTCTACACTCAATAAGAAATAAAAAAGAATACCTATCTCGCAAACGTCTTCCACATCCGGCTCTCGCGACAAGAGTGCCTCTCACCCCCCGCACAACGACAAAGCTTCCCCTTCTCCTACATGGAGGCCACTACGAGCCAATCAGCGACCTCCTGGCACATTGGCTTGTCGTATCCTCAACAATGAGTAAATAATTTATTCATATCATTTTCAAATTTTGTACGTTTGACATATATTTATACTACCGTAAAATATTCGTCGATATATTTGCATTATTTAACTATGTTTTAATTTTTTGCCACATTATGACGACTATCTTAGCTCCGCCTAGCTGCAACACCGGTAGACGCATTCAACAGGGAAAAGGATAGGTCTGTCCGTTTCTTTCTCCATGTCGCGTCGCTACCCCGCTGCGCTACATGTAGCCATTACTGTGTGAAAGACATAAGTACCCAATTTCTTCCGAAGTTAGATATTAGTAGGTCGGCTGTCATATATGATTATCATTAAAATCATTTACTTGAGCTATTGCATACATAAAACAATTTACTTTAAAATACTGAGCAAAATAAAATTTGACTAAAGTTTCTAGTACAATTTTGACTGATTAAATAATTATTACGTATACAGCCTTATTTACAAACTTCACGAATGAATGGCATTGCGCAACTCAAGGCAACTAATTAATTTACGACAAGCCAGAATAAAACTGTATGTACTTTTCTATTACTATTTCAGTTGGTTCAAAGTTCATCGTACACGCACTGGTGAATTTCGAGCCAACAGCAAATATGCAAGTAAACAAGGTCCTAATTCTGATTACTTCGTCTGGGGTGGAATTGCAAAATCACTTGGACAGCTACCAACGGCAGAGGAGTCAATTCGCTGAATGAGAAGCACTTGGGATTTGTGTTTAGCCGACTTGAAATAGCGAAATGTTATTTTCATATTAATTACATATGCCTTGGAGCACTCTGTGCATGATTAAAATATAGAAAATAAATCATTTTCTATTGAAAAATAATGTTCCATTATTTGTAGTCTGCAAAATGTGAACGTTTTATAATAGCCACTATATTATTATTATATTCATTAGTATTATTAGTGTCATTGTGACACGTAAAAATTTGTGTATAGGTGAAAAGCCTCTCAGTAGTGAAGATTGGTCAATTTTTGCCTTGCACGCCTGTACAGCCTACTATATTACTTATTTAAACCAAAACAACTCGGTTTTTTGTTTTAAAGATTTTTTTAACAACCTTCTATTTTTAGCTTACTTTCTCACGTCAGTTGGTTATACTTGCTGGAAAACCTAGTGTTGAGGTTTCGTATTTACATAGGAGCCTCGGTTGGCCCATTGGCTAGAGCACTCGCCTCTCTCCTAGCAGGTCCGTGTTCTATCCCAGGCGGGGTCGGTCCCTGTATTTTCGCACGTGGGAATCGTGCCAATGCACCAATAAGAAAAAGGTTATTTTGACACCGTACGTATTTGAATTGCCGTTAGGGCTCCAAGACAAATGATAGTTAAAACATCCAATCGCTAACCATGAATCAGAGCTGCAGATTTCCACGTAATGACTAGAAACCAAACGATGCACAAATATTTTGGTAAAAAAAATGGGGCTCTATAAATTATAGAACTGTTGTATGCTAACAGCAGTCAACAAGCATTACTTAGGATATAGTCTGTTGTCTGTACAGGTGCTTGCGTCTGGACTTGTACAGCACTCACCGTTAGTTTTCTGTATTGAAACACGTCAAACGTGAATTAATATACTCAGGATAGTATATGAAGGGGTTAAGTTATATTGATCCAGAATTTTGAAACTTGTTTATGCGTGGGATAAGGTTATTACAAGATGTAAAAGTATCAAACTATACCTGGGCCAAATAACCGTACCTATTGTAATGTGTCAATATTTTTTCACACATACAACGAAATATTTTTTTAATGAGGTCCATAAAATGTCTGTTGTGAAAATTGAAATACACTAGTCAGTCATCCAAGCGCAGTCAGTTACATTCGTATCCAATTACCGAACTAGCCTTCAGGCACGGTAGGCGCGTACGTGAGCGGAGTTATTAAAACACTTCTCTGGCGTAATTTATGACCCAACAACTGCGCCTTGTTAGTCGTGTAGAATTGTCAGCTTCGTTTCTCTTTCCTAGAGTGTTCTCCAAGATGCGTTCAGAATTTGCCTTCTTCGAGTCCTTGAAATGGTATTAAAGCCTATCGTCTCCAGCCAATGACAGCCGTATGAATTGAATTGAATACCTAGTGAGATTCCGGATTCTTGTAGATAACAATAAAATTGACATAGGTGATTTTACAACTTACAAGGTTGTTGGTAACTCGTAATTTGACAGACAGAAGAAACAACAGTGTTTGTACTGATTTTCAATTATTTTTCAATCTCAGAAGGAGGTCACCCGAATAGTCATTACAAAGGCTAAAATTTTGGTTATTCGCAGTAAATTTAAATAAGAAAATAAACTGATTTATTGCGTGAATATTAACTAGCATCAAGGCTTCAGTGTAACTTCATCTATCGTTATTAGCGAGTCCTCATTTGCCCGCAGTGCTGACTCTGGTGCGCCACTACCAAAGTTATATGGTTCGTCTGTAAAGAACTAAAACATGTCTACAACCTCCAATCACAAAAAGCTCAGGATACTGAACTGTTTTGCAAAATGTATTGGCATGAAATATTCTTGCACTTTTTCCGTTTCTCTATAAATAACAAATTCTTTAAAGCCTTTTTGTAATGAGACATATTTCAACCTGAAGTATTTTTACGTGAATGGGTGTAGACTACGTCATTGCGACCGAATGCTGCTGAGTCGCATGATATTCAAAATTAAAACAAAATACAAACAAATATTTGCTTCTGTAATGTTCATATACATACAATACATGCAATTCCTGAATAACATACATTCGGTGGACCCAGAAAGATTACACAAAAACAGAAGTATAACGGACAAATATGCAAAAAAATTTTTTTTTCTCTTTGTATGTGTTGCTTTTGTATTCTCGTTTTCCTATTACAGTTTCTGGCAAGTTTGCACACTTTTTTCAAGTTAACCTTGGTCAGGAGCAACTTTGAAATGGTATCTTAAAATTTTCTGAATGAAAAAAAAAATCGACTTTTTTTAAATTGGGGATGAATTTGAAAATGTTTCGCCTAATAATTAACCAACGTCAAGGGAAAACGTATTCGAATGTCTCTCTTCTTCAAGTTTCTTTCCCAGTGTCAGCTATAGCCTACCTATTCAATGTGTTCCACGCAAAAACCAACTAATTATCAACTTACCCATAGTGCATATAACATGTTCGTAGCATTCACAATGGTGTTTAGAGGAACAATTAAAATTAAACAACGATCGCTGATGAAGAATCTGTAGAATAGAATATGTTCTATGAGCCAAAGTTTGTTATATCCTCTCTCTTTTAATGTAGTGTGGGGATCTATTATTATTGACTGAAACATCGGCAGTTTATTTCCTTAGATACTTCGGAAACCCCAACTTGATTCGTCATACCACGAGAGATGATATGCTATATTGCTCATCGTGCTAAATCATTTGATCGCGACTTCCCGCGAATTTCCGCGAACTGACCCTCGAGACGCGTCTTCGTGAAGGTTGCAGCAGAAGTCTGTTTTCTCCGCGTCTTCCCACAAACGTCCGCTGCGGCTCCACACGACGTGTCCATCCTTCGTGGAGGTCGCCGTTGGAGTCCCCCTTAACTTTCGCCTTCGCGCCTAGGTGGGGACTTTCCTACGACCGCCCCCATTTTAACTTTCAGCCAATCGCGTCTCTCGTGGGTGACGACGACAACAAACACTGACATTCCTCCGTATCAATTTATTGCGTCTTTTTAAAATCCATACACATAATTAGTATCCCTTTGAACTTATTTACAGAATTTTAAAAATTTCTGATGAATAATTCTAAAGTTAATATTAAATTGCACAGCAGGGGGGTGGGCGTAACCACGCCTCTTGGTGCCATAATTTTCAGTCTCGCCAGTACTCAAAACTAAATTAGGTACGCATTAATTACTTTAAACAAAGTTTTGCAATTGAGTCACATAAAACCTACAATCCTAATCACAATGCAATTTCAACAGGCTTTCTACGACTATCCTAACCTAATTTACAATATATATGTTATTAATTTACGTTTAAAGGCTATATGCCGATTACAAGTTCTATTACCGATAGAATTTTCGTACTATTTTTAACTTCGATTGCAAGTAAATTTTTTGACTTTATAGTGTTTGTACACGAATTGAATTATTGTTTTAAGTATGGTGAATAGAACTGGTGTTGAATAGAGTTTGTGGTGAACATAGATGATAGTTAATACATATTGATGGTGAATCCAGATGATGGTAAATTCGGACTTTAAATAAACTAGAATTCTATTAATACTAATGATGACGGATACAGAAAATGGCGAATTCAGGCGATGGCGGATCCAGACGTTCGTGATTCCATATTATGGTGATTCCAAACGATGGTGAATTCATAGGACGGTAAATCCAGATGTGTATCCTAATGGAGAATTCAAATTTTGATGGTAAATCCAGACGGTGAATCAAAGTAATGAATCTAGACACGCATCCGGGGCTGAATATTTGAGATCATGTATAACGGATTGAAGAGGAAGTGGAGAAATGCCATATGAACAAAAATATTGAGAAGGAGGAATGCGTGTCAGTATTCAAACAAGTCAGTAGGCAATGAGTATAAAAGGAGTCTCGAAAAGAGTTTCGAAGGAGTCTCAAAAGAGCCTTGCAGGAGTCTCGAAGAAAATTAAAAAAAAAGTATCGAAGTATCCTCGGAAAATTTTTTCAAAGGTGTCTTAAAAAGAGTTATTGTTGGATCTGTTATAGTCTGTGATGTTGCCTGCATTAAGATTTTACGTCACGAGAGGTGGTGTGTATGAGCCTGTTGTGTGAGTAGAAGTGTACGTGCATGCATTGTGTGAATTGTGTCCTAAAACTGAGGTGTAATAATGACGGCTAATAGTGTCTAAGTGTCTAAGAGGTTCTGGAGATTACTTTTTGTACATATAAGAAACGATGAACAATAGTATATTCAGTAAATATATATAAGCGAAATAATATTTGCATGCTTGGAATAAGCGAGTCGGACGTTGTAAAATGAGTAACAGTAAATATTTTTATTTTGTGATGCGAAGCTATACGATTTTATGCTTGTAGAGTTAATCATTTTCAGTACGAATGATTGATGATACAGTCAACGTGACTTAATGTTACAAATTGTTTAATTCGAGACATTTTGAAGGGGAAAAAAAGATCTATAGTCGTTTTCGTGGGAACTAAGAAAATTATGAAAAAAATAAATATATAAATGGGGGGAATGACAGCTGAGTTAGCCAAGTCGACGTGTAGTTTACCGATTATTTTAACAATCAAGGACATATATATGGCTCGAAAACATGTAATGTTTTTTATTAGGTTCTCATGTTACAGGAAAGTATATAGAATAATTTGTAGTTACAAAGAAACCTTCTTTATACAAATCGGTCCCAACTCGTTGGGATGTGTTAAGAACTTAAATGTTAACTTCCAATGGTAAATAAAATATTCTTAATATGTAAAATAATGTAACATCAAGTACACTTGGTAAAAATGAGTCGTGGTGTTGATTGTGTTTGTATTTTAGATGTTAGATACTAACTAAAGTAATTATTCTGATAATTTTTAAAGCTCTTGCTGAGAGCTGATACTAAAAACCGCATTATTACAGATAACAAATAGGCTATTTAAAACCCTTGAAGTTGTAATTAAAGAGGTTTCACTGTACAGAACATTTGCAATGAAGTAAAACATGATATTTTGTATAAAGAACAAACCAGTTACTAAAGTATAAGCTCGATACAGGTGCGTAATGTTGGATTAATATCTGGTGATCATGAATATTTACATCCGTCGAAAGCCACAGTACACGGACACATATAGCCCTAAGGGAAGTCTTTTACATATCAGCATCGTACTTCTCCGGAATTCCTACCTGGCAAGCTGAATACTAATATGACCATTCCACCGAGCATCAATTTTTTAAAATGTCGAACAAATCATCACGCGTCACCCCCGGAGTTCTTTTATTTGTTGAAATCTGAAATTCATATTTATTCTGTTCGGAATGTGACGAGGGATACCTATATAACCGCAGACAAATTTCGTATTCTACCTTATCCACGCTCGATTAAAAAGCGTTGGAACCGAGTTCACTTGCTGATCGGCGCGAACAAATGAAAGAGCACTACAAGCGGCGTTTTTGCATGAGGAAGGGCGGGCAACCTGCGGGTCATATTATCCCAGACACATGGCGCTCGCAATAAAAAAACCTCGGACATGGACGGAGAGCGAGCACGACTTGAGGCTAAAGTTTTTCGAATCGTTGGGACGATTCGCTCGTATTGAATTTCATTAATATCGACGCCGGGCTTCGCGGAGACATGAGGTGAGTTCATTGCACAGACATGCGTATAAACGGCCGAATAATGTACACTCCCGCTAGCCGCTCTATCGATGGTGCTCTGACATTTGTTGTAGACAACGTTCGTCATTAGGAATTTGTATTAAACTCTTTTTAAGAAAATTTAGTTTAACTTAGTTCAGCGGTGACTGGTCAAATAGAGCTACAGATACTCAGTGTGGTATAGTTATGATGCATGAGCAATAGACCACAGAAAGCGGTGTAAATAGTTTACACCAACTTGATTCAATGAATGCCTCATTTGAACGTCTGCAACGATCAGCTTGGAAGTCAGTTGCTTGACGCGACTTGCGATTTGACCCGAAATTCACAGACGCGTGTTGTCACTGTAACCTTATTTTGATTGGCTCAGTGAAATGAGCGATGTCTCTATGCAAAGCCATTCTGCCCATAACAATGAAGCACAGCTGCAGATGTGAACGTAAGGCATTGGAACAAGCTTATTCATACCCCAATTCATGGCGCCCCAACCACTGACATCGAAAGATATGCTGGCTACTGATTCTTTTGTGACCATTCTGTACTGAGCTGCACCTGCAGAAGATGTAGCGGTAACTTGCACACATGTCTGTACAGTTCTAAGGCAACTACAGCTCTGACCTATACTAACAACCTAACAGGCTACCAATGGTTGTCACTCAAAAAAATATTCAAGACTTGCGTTGTTTCTCAGTTTGTTAACGTCGTTAGTTGATTCCTTGAAGTCAAATATTTCGTGGCTGCATACTAGAACCCAGACTTGATATAACTCGTTTGGATGCAAAAATATTCAGTAGAAGGGCGAATCAAATTAAACTGTTTTGCATCTTTGAAACGTAGCCTATTTTTTCACCAATGGTATACTGCACTGATCTAGAGTAATGTTGGACATTTTTTTCCCCTGTTACTGAGTGTAATACTGATATTTGGTTTACAAATGGTGTCAAAACTGTGTTGGCACACTAAAGCCGAATTTGATTCGAGGTTTTAACTATTTGACAACGCGCTTACAGCAATAATAAATAGAGCATTTTCTTAATGAGCGAAACAGGAAAATATTGCTGTTTCGTAGTTAAATGTAAATGCAAATACATTTCACAAAATATTAATAACTTCACATAATCTGGCAGTGGTGCTCACAAACAGTCATTCCTAATACTCCGGAGTGTGTTGTAAGAAGACACTGTTGATTGCACGACTGAAAAAAAGAATTTCAGCAAACGATTTCTTGTGCGAAGCTAACTCATACACTCTATCTGTGGAATTTTAAACTACAGCATTTGCAACGCGGAAAAATAGATAAAATAAGTGTGTTGGTGACGGTAAAATATCTACAGTTCGAGTAACTGTGTTCGATCTTACTAAGTCAAATTACATGCAGTCAGTAGGTAACTAAAATCTTAAATACAATTTTTCAATGCTTATGGAACACTATTAGGTCAATTTCTTTTGATTTTGATACATAATTGTTGTATTTAAATAAGAATATGCACGGGATAGTATTAAGTAATTCGCTGCCTACCTTTACGTAAGACAACAATAGTAACTTTTTTTTTTTTTCAAATGGGTAATTTTTAAGTGCTCGCTGTATTTGGAATAGCCTTTACCGTCAGATGCTCTTAGGGCACTCCACGATAGTTATGGGAATGAGTTATGCTATCTGGAACATTCGAGTGCGGCCTTCGTATCGCTACTTGGAATGTGAAGAATGTTCTAGGTGGATTCTAGGCCAGTATAAACAGGGTAAGAGTTGGCCGAGTGAGTAGCGACTAGCACGCCCGGAATGTAATGGCGATGCAAATTCAGCGACTGGCGAATCGGCGGCGATGGAGAGGTGCAGCAATCAGCCAGTGTTGGCAGTGAAAGGTACGCGACGACGGGAGTGCTGCATAAAGACCTCGGGTGGTACATTCGTGCGTGGACGACCGACCAGAAGACTGAACTTGAGTTAAGGAAATACGACTATTGGTTATGACGAGAAAATTCAAGAATAATCTGTCTGAAGTGTTAAGTTACTCACTTAATTCTGAAACAACAGTTTGTGATACAATATTTATTAGTACAGTGGAATCGTTTTGCGGTGTTAAAAACTTCTTAAGTATTGTAAACAGAAGATATAAATACTTGACTTGAATTGTATGTAAATATGTGTCTTGTGCAGCGTTGTGAAAATGTCGATTTTTTAAATAACTTAAGGACTCAGTAGGGGACAATTTTTACCATAATATTTTTATATTTATATTTACACCAAATATGTTTCTCTTCAGACGTTAACTATGACTAAACTTTCCATGTATGACATTTTTTATCCATCATAGTTTTTGCATAATTGCTTGTCAAAGTCAAGATGTTGCAAGTCACGGTTTTAAGTATGACACTTAAACCAACTGACTTACCGAACTGAAATAGTTTACACGGAATAACAATATCGTAGACTGCAGGTTCTTCTGCTTAAAAGAACAAAATAAAATACTTTAGAATTTAAATAAATGTTGAAAATGGAAATTAAAGCTTAAAAAATTTTTTTGAACTTTTTAAAAAACAAAAATATTTTAATTTGTGGTTTTATGTAGGAGACCTTGTAGCCTACAACATCGTTATTCAGTGTAAGTAACTTCATTGTTGTAAGTCAGCTGGTTTTAGTGTCGTACTTAAAAACGTGACATAAACATTTTGACTTTCAAAAGCCGTTATGCAAAAACTGTGATAGATAAAAAAATTTGTAACTGCAAACTTTAGTCACAATTTATTTCTAAAAAAGAATTATATGTCTCGTAGGACTACAAATATACAAATAAAAACATAATAATGAAAATTGCTTCTAAGGTGCACTGAAAGGAATTTCATTAAACAGTCTCATTTAATTTAAGAAGGTCTTCGTCCCGATCGAGCCTGGCTTTGCTCAAGGCAAAATATTGCAAACAGTAACATACTCCAACAATGTGTAATAGTTCTCAAAAACTGACCATCGTTGTTGGAAGTTTCTCCACTTTGTTTCGCAACCACATTATATGCAAAAATTAGTGCAGTTATTTCATACGTATAATCACAATAGCGTAACTTAAAATAAATATTCGGTAAATTCTATTTGTTTTCCTTCTCTACAACAAAGCTGCACCTGTTCTGAATTTGAAATTTTGTGTTGGGCAGTTCAAAAGTGACAAAATTTTAGAACCGAGACTTTGCCCGCAGGGAATTCGGCGAGTGACAGATTTGTATATTATTTTTCCATGTACCACGCTTGGATGGTATTTATTTTTGCGTATTAGCACATGCAATACTAATATTCCGAATCAAAACAAAACTTTTGATACCTCACTGATTTCGAGGTATTTGAGGATTATATGAGAAAAAATATTTTATTAATAAAACCAGGAGTTTGTCGCGAAGAGATTTTTGCACCGCTATGTTTCAATGTCATACGTGCACGTGGGCAACTCATGGTTATTGGCAACTTCTATCTATAGACGTGTCTCTCATTCGACTGCACCAATCATAATAAGGTTATTGTTACACCATTCTTCTGTGGTTTGTCATTAGAACCGGAAGACAAGCGAGAGTTAAAACATCAACTCACCGACAATAAAGGCGGCACAACAGTAACACATTCGACTAGCACACAGGAGGATACAGATTCAGTTCGTGGGTCTTTTCATCCGGATTTGGGTTTTACATGGTTTTTTGAGATCGTTCCAAGCGAATGCTGGGATGGGTCCTTACAACAAGCCTTGGCCGACTCCTCTCCATGTGCAGCCATCTCCAACTCACTCTCACTGTCGACTATGTACGGAAAGCCCAACAAAATAAATTTAACTATAATATTAACAGCCGTCGTAAATGAGGGGCTACAAGCCGTCGTAAATGAGGGGCTACATCACTTTATTCTTCTTCGATGTCGAGGTTTCTTTAACATTAACTAATCTACTTTAGATGTACAAGTTAAAACTGCTAATGGCTGTGAGCGACCTATTGCCCGAATCTACATTTTTTACACATATTTTTCGAAACGTCTCTTCTCAAGAGAAAGACAACTATAATATTTGCCTTAGAACGTACCTTCCGTTTCAAAGTACGTCTTGTTACAAAGAAAAAATATGGCATGTAAGTTATATGTGAATATTTGAATTATTTTCTGTGATGGATTACGCACTTTGAAATATGTGGTGAGTTCTAAACATATATATAGTCTATATATATATATAGTATATATCGTTTATATATATATACATACACACACACACACACACACATATATATATATATATATATATATATATATATATATATATATATACACACACACACACACACACTTGTTTCTTCCCTAGGGTTTAGGGTTTTCACAGAGAAAAACGGGGACGCGTCGTTTTGCCTAAAAACGTTTTGCCTAAACACATTTTATCTACTTCGTTTTGCCTAAAATCATTTCTCCTAAAATAGTTTCGCCTAAAATCGTTTCGCCTAAAGTATTTTTGCCTAAAATCGTATTGCCTAAAATTGTTTCGCCTAAATTCGTTTCGCCTAAAATTTTTGGCCTAAAAATCGTTT
>PNEQ01081904.1:7513-54876 GCA_003012365.1 Medauroidea extradentata | reverse complement strand
TCTGTCCATAGTCCTCCTTCTTTCGTTGTTCCCAGCATAGCACACCTACACTCACTTTCTAGGTATACAATTTTCTCGATATTCAGTTAGTTACTGTCCAAAGCACATACGGATTTTACTTACAAAACTTTGTGGAAGCAGTCACAAATATAAAATATAAATAAAATTTCACATTTACGTCACCAAAGACAAAACATACCCTATGTGCTAATATTTCACATAGAATACGGGTTTTCAGATCAAAGCAAACAAATTTACACGTATTAAGAATTAAAAGAAAACAATATTAACATTAATTTTACCAATGCAGTGACTTAGCGAAAATGCTATGTTACAGTAGGGCCACGATTTTGTCGCGAAAAGATTTTTGCCACACTTTGTTTCAGTGACTCACGTGCACATCGGCAGTTCTGTTTCAAGGTTATTGGCTGCGTGTATTTGTTCAGACACGTTTCTCATTTGACTGCACCAATCAGAATAAGATTATTGTGAGTGTGTACGTCTATAATTTGCCAAGGCCAGCGAGAGTGAAATCATCCAACCACAGACGATATAGCAGAGCTGCAGGTGTGCACATGACGCATCGAAACCAAATGTTGCAAAAATCTTTTCACCATAAAATCGTGGCTCTACCTATGTGGTATTTACGTGTAAGTGGAGACCCTGAAAATTTCAGTTAAATTTCTCCTTAAACAGAGGCCTGGAAATTTCACAAGTTCAACAACATTCGGCTGGACTCACAGTCCTGTGTGCACACTGTCATCATGTCCTCAGCTACTTGTACATTAGCTGCTGCTCTAGTGAGTGACCAGTTGTACATGAGCCGAGGTAGTCGGTGAGTGTTTTCATGCAGGTTTGCTATGATTTGTTTGGTCCGCAGTCTTGAAGATAGAGCTTCAGGAAGAGTGATCCAATAGTGATTTAACGTGTACAAGAGTTTAAAATATGCCATCTTCTTAAACCAATTCGCGAAGTATCTGGGTCTTCTAACAGTTGCGGCTCTATGGTTGTTGGCAGGTAGGGCACAAGTTGCAGATAACTGTATAGTGTTGTGCGCTAGTTGACGCTACAGACACTGACACGCTGGTATGTAGGTGCCGCTTATTACTGACTGGTCACAACACAATAAGTAGCCAGTAGATATTTAATGGCCATTGGTATACGGCGGTGCGTTCACACGAGTGTGCAGTTCTTTGCAACTTGTGCCATATCTGCCAACAACCCTCGAGCCGCCATACTGCTTCTAATCATAAGCTTGATTACTAGGGACCATGGGTTTTCGCGAAAAGAATTTTGCCCCACTTGGTTTTAGTGCCTTACGTGCACATCTGCAATTCTGCTTCACGATTAGTGGCAGCGTGTCTATATGAAGAGCCGTATATAATTTGTCTTAGCCAATTACAATAAAGTCTCTGCAACACCTCACGGCTTTAATTGGTCGGTAGAATCCCAAGGCTCGCGACAGTTAAAATATCCAATCACTGACCACAAAGCAGAACTGCAGTTGTGCACGTAAGGCACTAAAACAAAGTGCGGCAAAATTCTTTTCGCGAAAAACCAGTCCCTATTGATTACTACAGCCAAGATCTTGACGCGAAAAAATGTTTTGCAATATTTTGTTTCAGTGCCTTACGTGCAACACGGCAGTACTGTTTCATGGTTATTTGCAGTCGGCAGCGTGTCTTTGTTCGGAAACGTCTTCTGTTTGGTTGCACCAATCAGAATATAAGGCTATTGCAACGCATTAAGTCTTAGATTTGGCACTAGAACATCGAGAAAAGTGGGAGTTAAAACATCCAATCACTGACCATGAAGCAGAGCTGCAGATTTGGACGTAAGGCGCTGAAAACAGATGTTGCAAAAATTTTCCCCACAAAATCGCGTCTCTATTAATTTTAAATAGAGACCGGAAAAATGAGGGGGTTGACTGACGTGTAGGCTAGCCTGCAAGAATATTTAAGAACTGAAGCAGACATCAGATGCTCATTAGCTGCTCGCTGTTAAAGTGATTATTATTTGAGACATGCAAAATTCGCGTTATAATAAGGTACCAGACTAAACTTCAATATCCTATACATAACAGAGCATAATCTGCAATTCAATTGGCCACGAACTTTTAAGTGTTGTCGTGGCCTCTCTACCGTGTAAGCATTCTCCGCGGCAAGTCACGACAATATCGGCCAGCGGGAGACGTCGAACGAGCCTATAGTTACTTGGAGTCTAGTCAGCTGTCAGAAAATAACGCGAATTTTGTTTGTCTCTAATTATTATTAGTTACATTTTTTATTATTCGCTCAGAAACTTCCAGGAGGTGTCAAACAAGTCAAAGGCCAATTGCGAATGTGATACAAACATACAGCTGTTGAGATTCAAGCTTGTACCCAAAAGAAAACGCGACTCTTTCAGGTCTCTACATTGTAAAAAAAAACTTCCTGAAATGTTTAGGAAGTTATTATCCCAGACGCAGTATGGGACAGTTACCTTACTTCCGCCTTGTAAATATGCAAACTTTTACACTTGTTGCAATACAAGTCTGGTAACTTCAGTATACATTTGACTGTTTTATAAAAAGGATTAGGAGTGTTACCATGGATGTCTGGGAAACAATTCTACCATACCTACTTTCTTAGCGCTCCTATACGCACGTCTGGTAAATTTACAAACTATTTTTAGAGTGTAATTATACAATGTCGTACATGTTTAACTTTTAGGGACCTGAAAAATTCGCGTTTTCTTTTATACGCAAGATAGAATTCCAACAACTATTGGTCTGTATCACGTTCACAATTGACCTTTGACTTACTCCACACTTCCTGGAAGTAGCTGAGCCAATAATAAAACTGTAGCTGAATACAGACACATTTGACTGTGTCAGCGAGCAGCTAATGAGCAGCTGCTGTCTACACGATTTCACATATATTTTTGGAGGCTTGCCTACAGGTCATTGAATCCGCGGATTTTTCAGGTCTCTACCAATTTTGCATTATTCGTGACACGCGTATGGGGACAGCGAACCAATATCAACCTTTAATACTGGAAAGGCGTGTGGTAGTGATGTACCGGTGACTGACTTTTAGATAGGAGCGGTACAGCCAGTGAAATAACTACCGGTTCTCTAGTGCGTACAAGGGTTTCTCGAGGATCATCAATTTCCCCTCGGCCGTCGTTCCGAAGATGTTCTCGCCCCATGTCTCCCATCGGCCATCAACCGTGCTAGAGGCCTACCTGGGAGTCCTGGCGACAGTAAGGATAGAGATTTGCATGTCAAATTACCGGCGTGCCTTAGCATCTGTCGTACCTACGTACATGGCACCAATGACTTTGTTCATCTCGGTGAGCCACACATTACATTGCTGTATCATCTTTCAGGATAGTTTTTCAATAGCATGAAAACTGTGAGCAAATAAGTGTTTTTGTTCTAAAAAATAACATTCGAAATGCAGATAACTGTTTTCGTCTGAATGCGATATCATGAAAGATGACAGAGCCTGCCGAATATAATTTTACATGTAAATTTCTATCCTTATTCGCTCCAGTACCGCTAGTTATCCAGCGCCCACAAATGCTGACTAAAGTATCTTCATACAATGTGTACAGACCTGTGAAGACCTGTTAATTATACAACTAAATAGAGTATCACAATATAGGCTATGTACATTCGACGATTTTTAGTTATTCGTGTGCTTCCATTTGACTGGGCCATTTAAAATTCTGGTACCTTTATTATATTAAATTTTGATTTTCCTGCAAACAGTCGAACGTGACAAATAAACACCTTCCAACCATTGAACGCGCATCATGTTAAAATGTTTTGGTATCTATTTGTCCACCAAATATTTTCGCATCAGTGACATGTTATCTCTGTGTACAGTATTTCTGATTTTCTCGCAACTGGTTTTCACCAGGTCCGCCTTGTTATCAAATATCTCGTTACGTTGTGTAGATAAGTCGTGCAGCTGTACGTCTAATCGACGGCGACGTCATTTGAAACTTAACTTACTGGGAAAAATAACAATGCACGCGAAGGTAAGCGGCCATGGCATATAGGTATATTTCGAAATAAAATACCGTTAATCCTATTTTCTTGAAGATATTAGATTTCTGTAACTTTAGGAAAGCTAAATCAGGATGGTCAGACAGTCGAACTCTTGACCTACAGAAGCGAATCGAATGTTACCTACAATGTAATATGTTAATAGTACTACAAGTGTTCCTGGTTGGATAATATTTATGAATATGTTTCACCACTGCCCACATCGCTCGGTGGTTGTTGGAAGTAAATACGTCACAAGTATGGGTTTGTGCCCCAGTTTAGAAATTAATAACATTTTTATCAGAGGAATTTATCTTGGTAGCCGAATTATGGTCACTTTCATTCTTCTTTCGAAAAGGATAGGGGAAAATTTTCGGTAGTTATTTATGTAATCATTGCTCTCTTTAGGTTCGGTTTCATGCATCTAATTAATTATTTATTATTAACGTCCATATTCAGCTCTTGGCTGTTTTACAATTAGTAGCCTATGTGTTTACAATAAATACATCTTACATGATAATGGTTAATAACATTACATTATGTGACTACAATGGGTAGATTATGGCGACAAGAATGTAATGAGTTATCAATATGCTTAATGATAGTTACTTGAAAGTTACAGTTTTTTAAGAAATTTTTATGGTTGGTTCTAGCGAAAGCGATAACGCCAAATTATATTTCATCCACAGATATTTGTGCTACAAGTTAACAATATTCACACATCTTAGCGAACTTTTACAAGTTACAGATCCCATTAACCATTAGAAATATTTCCTGCATCCAATTTCAATTTCGGACTTAAATTGATGGCTGTCTGAAGAAATAGGCCTATTAATGTTTTGTGAGCAGATACAATAAGTTTATGAGGATTATGAAGAGGAAAAGTGCCCAAATTAAAGATTTTTAAACAATATATATAAATATATATTGTTATGGTTTATAATTACGCACTTTTAAGATCACTAACCAATTAAAAAAAATGTTACCCCTTGAAGAAATTTGACGACGATCAATTAACAATGTATACTTTTGTAAACCTGTACGTGAACTACTGTGAACACTCACGGAAATGTAATGCACTCTTCTGCTGGGTATCGTCAGTGACACGCAACGTGATTGGCTGTATACTCCCCTTTCTTCCTCTCTCTCTCTCTCTCTCTGTCGCGGCAATCAGGGGTGTTAGATGGTGACTCCAAAATCCTGGTACTGACACCACAAAAAAGCTGGTACTTTAAACGAAAACCTGGTACGTGGTAAAAAAAGATCGCAAATGCTGATAGGCATGAAAAAATATGAAGTACTAAATCACATCTTAAATATTTTAAGAGAAAAAATATATTGCAAATGTTCAAAGAATACTCTTAGTTAACAGAAAATCAGACGTTCACGTCTGCCAAAGCTTGAATGATGCAATAACCTGCAATAACTATATGCGCAGATTCATTCTCTGAATTCAGAAGCAGTATAGTGCCGAAACTAATTTTTTTTTGTTTGCAGGGTTTTGCTGAAAATACTGTTTAATGATGGATTTTAATACATTTGAATGCAAAATTCTGAAATCCTGGTACTTTTGCGTACCAGGACAAATGTGTCCTGGTACATGGTACAGCACCCTGAAACCTGGTACGTGTACCAGGATCCTGGTACGTCTAACACCCCTGGCGGCAATAATAGTTGGCTTACACGACCTCGCCAACAACAGCTGCGACACTCTGTCTCGTCGACATTCTGACCGGCAGAACACCTGTACGTTAACTTACTGATGTCACGTGTGTCGATATCGTTTCGTCATATCGGCTGTGCTCGCTGGCAACTGGATGGTCATTTGGTTAATGGATAGTTCGAACAAATTTCAGGTAATTTATGTGACATATTTGGTTATGTTATATAGTTTTGCGCGTCCTCTCACATCGGATGAGATCATCTGACGTAATCTTTGCGATAGCATTAATATCAAATTGTGACTTAAGAGTGAGCGATAGGCTCCATTTTGAATTTTTGTATTATGTGTCATAACTTTTCTTCTGGGGAAATATTTGGAACTGTGACCTAACTGCGAAATATAATACACATTGATGGAATTGTAGACGCTATAAATCTTTATTTTCATTACTTTTGTTACAGATAAAATTGCGATTAAGAAAGTAATATGAATTTACTAACTACAAATTTATCTGTGACAACAGTAACGGCAAGTAAATGTATATGGTATCTAACACTATATCAGTATATGTTCTATTCTGTAGTTAGGTTAAAGTTCCAAAAATTTACCCAGAAGAAAAGTTTTGACACAAAATACTAAACTTCATATGGCGACTATCGCTCATTCTTAAGGGCCCTGCCACATCCGTCTTTAGTAGAAGGCCGCGGCTTTAGATCACAGGAAGGGTCATTTTAACGCAGCTTTTGTCTCGCTAACGGCAATGGCTTCTCCTGATTCGCCGGTATGTATGGCACATAACGAATCAGGTAAAGTCGTTGTCTTTGGAGAGCTAAAATAAGTGTTAAAATGACCCTTCCTGACAGTGTTGCCGCGGTCTTCTACTAAAGACGGTTATGGCCTTGCACCACGGTTTCTATTGTTCTTGCGATAGTTATTTTTTTTATTTAGTTAAAACGGTAGTAAATATCACTAATATGTTTAGCAGCTTTGTTCAGAATGGTTTCTCCCGTGATACCGAATATTTTTCAAGACAAGAAAATAGACGGTTTTGATAAATGACTCAGTTAATAAACAATTTCGTTCTTTACAAAATTAGCTACATCCACAGTATAAAACCGCCTTGAAAAAAAAAGTGAAAACGATTTTAAACAAAACTTCCAAATAGGTATTTGCTATCCGCTCTCGTTTAGGCTAAAATAAATAAATAAATAACTATCGTGAAAACAGCAGAGACATAAGAACATGGCCTTCAGACAAAGCAAGGAAAATTTCCACAATATATTTTTGACCCTAAGCGTGCAATGCATGGCTTATTAAGGCGAAAATAATATCTGATAATGTTGACGAAGAAAGGGAGTGACATTAAGTATTAGTCTTATAAGCATTACCGATTTTGTGCAAGAAAAAACACGCCATAAGATTCTTAAAATAAACCGACTGAAATGTACAGACAGTCTGAATTCTATGATACATGGCAGCATGATGGTATTGTAATAACACTACAGGATGAAAATATCCTGATGTAACGTTAATAAAGCTGCAGGTGTTTCCGGGTCGGATGAGAAAATGATTAAATATTCACACATATTTTCAGAACCACTGTACACGTGTAATGTAGCATTGTTTTAACTTATTCAAGAAGTCGTAAG
The DNA here is from genome assembly GCA_003012365.1 of Medauroidea extradentata. Lineage (NCBI taxonomy): Eukaryota > Metazoa > Arthropoda > Insecta > Phasmatodea > Phasmatidae > Medauroidea > Medauroidea extradentata. Next base: position 47,531 of record PNEQ01081904.1, on the reverse strand, counting down.
ACTAATAATTTATGGTTTTCTGTGAGATATATTTATATTCATCCTTGATGTATTATAAATCGTAAAGACAAACTTTAACAATCTAATCTGGCATACATTGTAATGGTTCGTAATCCACACAACAATGGTTGTCAGGTGAAATTGAAATTTTAAAAATATGACACGGGGAATGAGATCTAGATAAGCAAGGTATCACTCGAGACACGGAAATTCCGTGGATTGTGGACTCAGTTAAGTATAAGTTATATTTTGAAGTTATGTTCGTATGAATTACATTCGCTAATGGATTACTGTTTATTAAACTTTTCCTTTAGGTTACGGCGATATCACTCACTGGAGCCTATAACCAATAGCTGAGGACGGAAAAAACAATTTCAAACAAACACAGACCAGATAGATTTTTGATATCTGCTCTAGTTTAAGTAAAAAAAAAAACTATCATAAAACAGTAGAAACTAAAGTGAGTGGCATTAATGCTCAAGACATTGAGATGCGTCAGCAAATAACAGTGCTTGGTACATAAATCAATACGATATGTAGTAATGGAAAACTACAGGTGTATCGAAAAAAATATAAATGAAGACTCTCAGACAAAAATCTTTTGAAAAGGAATGTACACAAATTCCTCGAACTTACATAAAATCAGTTCGCAAATTCATTAAAGTTGTTTGTATCAATATACAGAATAATGTCCATGTTTGTTTACTTCCTAGAATTTATTTCAAATTTTACTCTAACTGATTAGTAGTGTATCTACCAGTGTGCCAAGAATACCTTGCAAAACTACAAATTGTATTTTATTACATATCCACTCGTTAAATTCAGAATTTACTGGTTTATATATCTACTAATGATCATAACTTCAGCATTTCACAATGATATAGGGCCTGAAGCCGATTCCCTGAAATAAAACAACACCGAAGTTAATTTATCCGCGTGTTCTCCTCTCTTCTCTAATGTCTGCACCCGACAAAAAAAATTCTCTCGGGTATAATCAGAGGCTATACCTCACCACTGGCCGGGATGTGATGGTGAAACGATAGTCGCAAATTTCGCAGAGGATCGTGTGTGTGTGTGTGTGCGTGTTCCCTTCTTGTTCACGAACCCACCCCTTACCCTCATGTGTTCAACCACAACGTTCTGGGAGAATCCTAAGATCACGGTAGGGCCTTCGTAATGGCTGTCCTCATGAGATCGCGCTTAACGCCGCAGAGGGGCGGGGGTGGGGGAAGCAGAAGAAGAAAAGGATGGCTGTCTGGGGGTGGTTGGTTGCGAAGGAGATGGCTTGCAGGGGTGGAGGGAGGTTATCAAGGCTTGAGGCAAAGGGGGTGGCCCGCACCTCGTTAGCCGGTGTCATTAAGGCCGCTAATTACGCAGTTTTATCACGGGCATGGTCCAGCACATATCCTTCCTCCCTCTCGGCTGGACCACGAGCCAAGACTTGGCCTAACATACAGAGCGCCGTTATTATCCCCTGCGATGTTCCCACACCCTTACTTTCTCTCCTGGAACACATTCAATTACGTCAGCTTGCACGGACCAGGGCGGTTGCAGTGCGTCTGCAACGATTGTGAGACTTGCTAACAATATCACCGAGGAAAAATAATATTGTTGTAGAAACCATAGTTCACTTAAAATATGGATGAGCATGTCCTCGCACAAAGTTGTCGACAAAAGCGAGGTCAAGCATGCATCTTCATCACACAATAATTTTACTATTCGTTACTAACCTAACAAAACAATCATATTCGGTGCACAGTATTTTTAAAATGACCTAAATCTAATTCAGGGTTTAAGTGCGTAAAGAAAACAATATTTTTCGTTAAATGTTTCAACATGTGCCTACTTTAAGTTAAATATTACTAGAACAACTTAGTAAACGTAATGTTGATTTTGATATTGACCATCTACAGAAATTATCCATAAAGTGGAGTTTTGTAATTTTTCTTCCATAAATTATATTCTATTAAGATTTATGATTTCAGCAACGATAAGTCTCAAGGGCCTCTCCTACCACGCACTTAAAAACACTTCGCAACGTGTTCGCAAATGCGTTTTTTTTTGGTAAGAAACTATTTCACATATGGTCATTGTGTCAGTGTACAAAAATAAAATATATTTCAAACGATAACTAAACGGTCGTTTGTAAGCTCCACACCGATTAGACAAATCATTCCGGAGCCCTTAAAAATGCCTGAAAACAGTGTTTTCATCCTGTGATATGTGAAAAACTACTCACAGGATTCATGTGAAAAGGAGTCATGGTTCATGGATGTCAGTAACATTCAATACAGCGTTGCGAATGTTAAACATCAAATCCACACAACTATGGTTTACTCCGTAAAACACGTACTATTATTTTAATGCAAGTAATTTTATCTAGCAAAGCATAGTGCACACGTAAAAGTGGTTCACGATTTCTAGTAGAATTGACAACACTGATTCGAACATTTTTCCCAAATCAATCAGGACTGAAATAAATCTAGAGTATTCTTTTTTGCTGTTCTCTTTATTGTAGTTATAGTTGTTGCAGGAACAATGCGAATATTGCCAAGAAATGTTCTGTAAAATGAACAAAGTTATCTATAAAAGGCACATTGTTCTATATTTTAGGTATTGTATTCACAGAGACAGTCACAAGAAGCGACGTTAACTATTGCAAGTATTACCTGTGTTGGCATTACTTAACAAAGTGCAATGTAGTACTGGCAACCAAACGTCACTGTTTTATCATATTGTAATGTATGTTTGGTTAGTTATATTAAAATTAGGTACACCAATAAGTTTTGGTTGCCGGTACCATTTTTCGTATTATTAATTGTCGACAGTACTGAAATGCATTAGAAAATCGAAACTACAGAAAAGATATGGCAAAAAATAATGTGGTACACAGAAAAAAAAAATTGCGTTTTTCGAAGAAAGAAAGCCAGTTATCCCTGGGGGGTTGAGGAATGCGCGTTAATCATGTAACACGAGCGGATTTATATTTCCACCACTTTAGCATCGATATCACAGTTTTATTTTAAACACAGTAAACTCCACCATCAGCATTTCTGAAAAAAAAAAAAATATATATATATATTTGAAAAAAAATATGATTATCAATTAATTGTAATTTCATTTTAGAGATATACACGAAGTAAATTTACGTTAAATGAAATAACTAGAGCCAGTGATTTTTTTGAACAGACTTCTGAAACAATTTGTTTCAGTGTCTTGTATGCACATCTGCAGCTCTGGTTCGTGGTTATTGGCAGAATGTAATAGGACAAAGGCGTGGCTCATTTGACTGCACCAACAGGAACAAGGTAACTGCGACACCACACGTCTATGATTTGTGGGTAGAACCCTAGACGCTGAGAGTTAAAACCAGCCAATCACTGAGCATGAAGCTGAGAAACAGATGTACACATGAGGCATAGAAACAAATTGCCGCAGAATTCTTTTCACGAAAAATCACTGGCTCTAGTAATAACACAGAAAGATAGTAAATTTTAAAAAATATTTTTGCAAGTTTATATATATATATATTTTTTTTTGCACTGAGAAGAGGATGAAATGCTACAGGAATAAAAATATAGAAACAAATTTAAAAGAGTATGTTTTCGAGTGTTTTTTAGTGTTCATAGTTTCGAAGGTATTTTGAAAACTTTTTAAAAAGTCGAATCGCAGTGTGGAATACACCTAGGTGAACAAAAAGCCATTGGTGGAATATATGTAGATACGCTAGGTACTGAGCCACTATCTTGATAAAATTAGTCAATATAGTGAAAACCACTTTAAACAAAAATGCTAAACATCTATTTAATATCTGTTCTCGTTTACAGTTAAAAATTTATTATCACGAAAACAGTACAAACGAAATAAAATGGCTTTAATCGCGGCGTATTTGCAAATGTTTAAGTTATGAACTGATAATTTAATTTATTTTTTAGTATTTACAAGGAATATCATCACTGATACCAAGCGAGAATGAGCAGCGGTAAAACACTCGACCCAAGCTCGATCCCGGGCTCCGGCCATTCTGATTTCGGCTTTCCAGATTTTCCCGAAATTACTCCAAACAAATTATGGGATGGTTCTTTAAACCGACCATGGCCGACTCCTACCCCCTTTCCCGCGTGTTTCTCTACCAAGGCCTAGTGCTGCTAGAGAGCACATAAAACCCCCAATATATAAATAAATTCATAAATACAACATGCAGTGTTTTACACGTGTACTAGCTGTTATCAATATTTTTATTCACGTTCTTATTGCCATTTGCGAAAAAAAATTAAATAAAATTAACAATGACTAACCACCGGAAATAATTACGCATGTAAATCCCTTATCTTACGCCACAGCTCACAAGTAGTCAACACCATTAACGATCATTTTATCCAACGGGCGAATTCAGTTTCGTTGTCAAACATCATATTATTAGAGATGATGGTATATCGCGAAAATGTTTTGTGCCAACTTATTCTTGAAAACGCTTAGTCAATTGCAGCACTTATGATTGGGTGATAATACGCCTGACACAGCGTTGCTGCCCGTAGATTAATAACAGGCAGAAAATATTAAAATAGTAGGATTCTTATTGGCTCAGTCAAATAGGGCAACAGCTCCACGTACAAGCGAAAGCCAGTAATCTTGTTGTAAGCTGAACGTGCGTTGAAACCCAGCAAACAATCAAGTTTTCCCGCGATAAACCGTCATCTCTACATATTATACAAACGTTCAGTTAAATATTCCAAAATGTCTCTTCGATTGACTTGGTAAGTTAAGCTCCGTGTTGAGGAAGTACACCTCCGGAAGGAAATCCAGGTAAATTTGTCCTCTGACTGCACTCGGTGATAACACGTTGGACCACTAACGATATTGTACACTGTAAAAAACCTTCCTAACTAGTATTGGAGGTTTTCAACCCATACTCAGTATGATTTTATAAATAGAGCAAATAATCAGCATTTTTATTTAGAAGTGTGGTACCGTAAGTGAACATTCGACTGTTTACTAAAAATATTTAGAAACGTTACTAACAGTGAACCGGAAAAAATTTTACCATACCTACTTTCTGAACATTTGTGTACATTGGTATGCTAAATTTACGAATAATTATTTTACAGTGCGACGCAAATGATAGAAACCCCACACTATAAATTCCGCCTGCTTACCAGAGGAAAAAAACAAATGGCGGAGACGTTTAAGCACAATGGGGACGTGACAGAAGGCTAACAGAGGGTTGGTAGGCGGACGTGGCTTCGTCAACGCTGGTTACAGACCAGAGAAACTCCCCCCCCCCCCAGCAATGCCGCAGACTCGGCGTGACGCCAGCGGGGTGCGAAATCATTGATGACGGCTCCGCGACCAGCGACCTGAGAGGAAGGATTGTCCTCGGTAGGACTCTCTCACATGACAGCGCGAGGTAATCCTTTATCCTCCCTCCCCCCTTGCCATCAAACTTCCCTCCTCTTCGACCAATTCCCCTGCCCCGGCCGAGAGTGGGTCGTCGCACCGAGAGAGGCATTGCTTTATAACCTATACATGGCAATGATCGCGAGCCAGGCCGGCGGATAAATTGCGCTAAATTACCAATAGTCCGATCCATGAGTCAGGCGGGGGGCATTGCTATGCAGATTGCGGGGGCCCTCCGATCCGCTGGATACATTGTTGATCGCCGTGCCGGAATCCCTAGCCCGAGCCGCCATTGTTGATGTCCCATTCACCCCCTCCCCTTGTGTAGCCCTGGAGCCTGGCTGTCTGTCGCTCTTCGCTCGGCGGGCAAATGGGACGCCGGACCGCGTGGATATGCTCAATCATATAATAGCTGTTTGAACGGTCCAGTTGCTGCGACGGTATGCCCAGTACGAGAGTGGGCCAACTCCACCACGGCACCCTCGGTTACTGTACTGTCTGCAGGACTGACGTCGACTATAACAACATGCGCAGAAAATTGGCAACCGCATAATGTTTATGTATGCACGTACGTTAGAAAAAGGGGATAGTAGAAGCTACGTACATAATTGATAGAGCCACGATTTTGTCGCGAAAAATTCTTGAAATATTGCACATATGCAGCTTTGCTTCATGGTTATTGGCAGCGTGTTATTGCGAAATGACGTCTCTCATTTGACTAAGCCAATCACAGTAAGGCTTCTGCAACACCACACGTCTGTGATTTGCGGGTAATAAACCCCGAGACACGTGACAGTTAATACATCCAATCACTGTCAACGAAGCAGAACTGCAGATGTACACGCAAGGCACTGCGACAAACTGCGGCAAAAAGGGAGCTGCAGAGATTCATATCAGCCGTTTAAAACAAATTGTTAGGGACTGGAAAATTTCGCGAATTCAATTACCTGCAGGCTAGAATCCATCATACTATAGGCCTACGTATTCAAGCCCCGTATATTAGTTCATTGTCTGCTGTTCCACTGAGTAGCAGCTAGTTGACAAATAGTCGGGGCTTGAGTGCATAGTACAATGTACAGGTCATTGAAGTCGCGAAATTTTCCAGTCCCTACAAACTGTGCCAAAGACTTTTCGCCAAAAATTCGTGGCTCTAAGAATTGAAGGGCTTATTTTAATAGTGGTACAACTCCAGTTTAGTTCATTTTTATACACAGAGACCTGGACATAATTCAATGTCAAATATTCGGTTTTTGAGATAGGTGAAATAATGCGTTCACAGCGTGGAGACGTACCTTTTTTGACATAAGGTAGAAATAACCTTTCTTAACATGCACGTTGGTAGGTGCAACTCCTTGTTTTACAAAATTGGAGTTGTACCACTGTTAAAATAAACCCTTCAATTGATCCCAAAATATTTATAATCCAAGAAGGTGTGCAAAGCATAGAAATCCAATTCTCTCGTTATTGGTGCGATTCCATCTGACTGGGCCATTGCCAACTATGGTATGCCGCTACTCAATATTTGCATAGGCAGTTGGGGATAAAGTGAACACTCAGAAAAGACCTGCTAAATTACTATTTTCAGCCAATTCGAATCTTTCCGCTCGTAACTGCTGAATACGGGAACTGTCGAACCTCTCTGGTTACGTCATTTGACGTTTGCACGGGTAAGATAAATTGTGCGGTCGGTAGAATCATATATAGTTTGATAAAAAAAAGTTGATTAATGAAATAAAACACAAATATGTCCATTTCAGTTGATTTTAATGCTGTATTGTTGTATTGAAACAGAAAAATACACAGAACTACATTCGGCAATTCGCTGCTAACCATACAAATTGTAGGAGAGCTATCGTTAATGTTGAATTATATGCAGTTAACAGAATGTGATTTTTTTTTCAAAGGTTATATCTTTAGTGCTTACTTTATCCCAAACGTCATATAGTTCGATTTTAAACAACAATTTAATCATCCTCCAATGATACGCGGCGCAAGTCGCTGCACTGTATTGAAAAATAATGTGGCACGAAAGATTTGGGATTTTCCTCTATTTCTACTAATGGCAATCTTGCCTTAATATAATTTCTGCGAACTTCATTAGTACATAGATATTATATAATGTTTTATGAATCGCGAAGGTACGGGGCATAGCTTCGTACAGTTTCTGACGATGTAATTTTTTATTACTATTACCGATACAATTTCGGTAGCCACCAGCAGAAAATAATAGTAACTTCCTCCCGAAGGCTGTTAGTAAAAACTAAACGAATTCAAACACTTTCAAAGATGTTCAGAAGTGTCTACATATTTGTCAAGCCATGCGAAAAAAATATAACAAAAAGTCGTAGAAATTAAACTTACCGTGAAGAAATTAATAAATATTATAGAAATTGCTAATATCGATGCCCCTTAACCGCTCTCAGGTCTGAATTTTCGCATTTTTACCGTAAGTGATGTTAGTTATTTTCCAATACAAATTGATAAATGGAATACCTCTAAATCTATTTGTGTAACTCCTTAAATATAGTCGAAAGGTTTCTGCTAACACATGCACTGTTAAACAATAATTTATAGAATGATTTTCTTGTAAAAATAATATGTCAATAGTAAAGTCTTAATTAACTGTATATTTTATAATAAGAACTACCTTACGTACATAAACACACGAAGTAATCTTACTAAGTTCTCATAGCAAAATTTCATGCTAGCTGATTAAGCAGCTGTTTGAATCCTCATAACGATATTCGTGTTCCTTTTCAGAAAATTCCGAAGTGTCATCTCTAACACAACATAGTCCAACGACTTTAATGATTTGAAACCTTTTAGTGTGATTAGCCGTGCTGATAAGTCTTCGTATGTTTTTCTCACCCAAAACAATGAAAATACCAAAACATTTTTGCACAGCCCTCATTTACCACTAAAATACTTAGTTAAGAAATACTATTCAGAATCTTAGTAAATTTAATGACACTGACGGAACCAGTTGAAATTTAGAAGAGACAATAAAAACCACACAGAGGCGGGTTGGATGCGCAAACACAGCTAATGCTTTAGCATCGGAAAGAAATTCAAAATCATGACGTTCGTGCCGTTAGCTTCGTGATATTCGTTAACACCTTTAAAAATAAAAATTATTTACCTAACAAATAATCATTCTATGAGTGCTGCAATTAATTGTCCCGTAAAAGAATGGACTTCGAGTCCTACATAGTTCTATTCTTTATTTCGTTATATCTCTGCGGGGATTAAAAGCTCACCAATCCTTGTGGAGAAAATACTTATTTGGTAAAGCCCCGTTCATAAATGATATGGCGCAAGTAAAAAACATAGCACAGGAAAGTGAATATCTGTGATACGAATGGTGTCGTTCACAACTATTGCTTGGCATGACTTACGTGGCGTAACTTGCTTGGTATGGTGTTAAAGATGGTCATCTCTAAGTTTTCTACGCCAAGTTTTTCATGCCGGCCAATAAGAATGTGAAACGTCGTAAGAGCTGTTGGCCCGAAAATTTTCATCCAATAACAAATAAGTTCTTTTCTCGTTGATTATTTTCTGATTGGTCAGGAAGCAATATATTTCGTGGTGATTGTGTACGGACAATTTCGCATGTTATGGTGTGAAAGTTATGATATTTTTTTAATGCCGATTGTGGACGGGCCTTAATAGTAGCATTTAGCTCTGCGCGATTAACCCCAACTTGATTCTTCTCCGTGATACGTTGACCTTGAAACATGACAAGAATGCGTCAAATGCCGACTCATCCACGACTTCACAAGCATAGAGTAAAGTCGCGTTTTGTTACATAAATAAATTACGGCTTTCACTTCCTCCAATCTACAAAGCTTTCGTTATCTTGCTGAGAGTTGCTGTAACTGTGTTTTTTCACCATGCATTCTCAGATGGTTCGCACACGTCTGTTTAGTACGAGCAGAGAGAATAATATTGAGTAGTCATAGCGTATTCAGTCTTTGCTAGGAAACAAAACGTAACATACCTGTAGCTACAGGCAACACACCTCACATCCTGATGTTGTGTGCTGCGAGCCTACAGGCGCTTAAATTCTGGCATTTTCTTTCTCGGTGTTGCTTCGATTACGATACAGATTCTGTATCAGGTGGATCGGGAGCCCAAATTTACACTTGTAGGAAACAAATAATGGATGAAATTTTTCTGTGCCATGTAATTTTTAGTGTATCAGTTTTCCTAACTTAATGTCTTCATTTAATGTCGAACAACAGATCGTTTTTTTTAAAGGCTGCCAAAAAAATAGCATCCATTAATACCAATTATTAATGTCTTAAGACTGTGCGCGAAAAAAAAAGAGTCATTATTTAATGTCAACATAACTTTTTGATTATTAACATGAACGGTTTCCGGTGGAAAATGTTCACTTACTGTAGCAAGTATATTTAAAAGAAAATGCCTAAACTTCACAACCTTTCAATTTCACAAACACCCATTTCTTGCCTGCAATTCAAACACAGAACATCGTGACATCAAATAAATCGTTTTAGCAGCCGATTTTGAACATAAAAAACAGTCATCTGTATTATAGCTACAACACGCAAGTAAGTGTCCGTCTGCGCATACTTAGATGTAATGATTTGCAAAACAAATATATATATATATATATATAACATCTTAACTGCTCGTCCGTGGTCTAATCCCGTGGGTGGGCTTTCTCGGGGATCTCCCATTCCCCCGGCCTTTTACGGAATATTTTGTACCAGCTACAAAGTATTTTATGGGTATTTGCCCTGCAAAATTTATTTTGTGGTCACTAGAAAAACATTATGTTAACAGCACTAAAATATTCTGGTCATAACAAATTTATTTTGTTGTGATTACTAAACAATTTTACAGGGATGACTTCCTATACCATTTTTTCTTTCGATGTTCATTCGGGCGCTGCTCCATACTTGCATCGTGTCGCCCCGCATCAGCCCAAAAGACATGTGTGGTGAGTGCTGTCCAAAATCTCATTGGTCACCTACATGGAACGACTCCACTTGACGTGGCACGCCTCGAGTCCTTAGACAGGATCCACTTGACGTGGGTCGGACCGCCGGCAGTAGTCGGGCAGACTGCCACGCTATCTGTCTTCATGCCTCCATTCAGTGGCGTGGTGGCTGGCACTTGTTCCGAATTCTTATCTACCCCCCTCCATCCCAACCCTCCAACCACCACTAGTCCTGCTCGTCTGCACACATAACGCGGTAATGCGGTTTTGATAGCGGACCGAAAACAAAAGTGACCGCTCTATTATTCAAGTGGCTTAGAAGGCTCGATTATTCATTGCCTCGTCGTATCTACGATCCTACCACGTTTAGGTTCGTTCTCCTTCAACTACAACCTGCATATTTTATCGTGTGTTTGTAGCAAATATTCTTATGTTAATGGCAATGGTAAATGTAAATAATTAATGTTTAGACCCTTTGTTTTGTTCCATGATGGTTTTATAGTGTTAACTCCGCGTTTTTTGCTCAGAATATCTAAATATGAAGTAACATAAACGGTATTACTAATATGATCTTTGAAAGAACTGTGCAATGGGAGTGCATGACTGGATTTATTTACTTGGACCTACTCCATTGCGAAATAAATGATTGTCAAAAGAAAACTAGAAATAATACAAGAAAACATAAATAAGCAGAGTATGCTTTAGTCTTGATGACTAAAGCATACTCTGTTTATTTATGTTTTTTTGTCTTATTTTTAGTTTTCTTTTGACAGTCATTTATTTCGCAATGGAGTATGTCTAAGTAAATAAATCCAGGTATTACTAATATCAGTGGTTTGGTGCCATTTATTACTTACATGTCATAAAAAATTTCGAAAAGAAACCTACACACGTATTAAGAAATAAAGAAACAAAAAAAAATGTGCGCTATTGAAAGTTATTTATTACATTTTAATAACTACATTGTTTCGATGTTTCGAAGAAATAGCCTATGGTACTGAAATGGGATAATGTCATAAAGCGTTTTTATTTTATACATGAGTTGATTTCTTGTTGATAGTGATAAAGCACACACACACACACACACACACACACACATATATATATATATGTATATATATATATATAGTAGTCTCGGGTCGTGATATTCACACCACATACACACACCAACTCACCTCACACACCACTTTGCCGTTAATTATACCTCTCAGTTTTATTTTTTACTGAAAATTCATTGCTGTTTTCTTGTGTGACGCAAATTATAGCTTGAGCGATGCAATAATATTTATGAAATTGGTAAAAAAAAGTGCAATAAAATGTTCAAGTAATTATATATTCCCTAAATGAATTATTGAAAGAAATCGAGTGGGAGAAACATGTGCGTATGTAAAATTTGAAAGTATTTTATTTTATAAACTAGTTTTGCACATTTTCTATTATACGAATTACCAGCGTATTTATCACGAACTTAGGGCAATCTGACCATATACGGTGGTATATCTCACTATCGAGATAAACCACTTTGCAGGCTTCACAACACTGGGAAGGATCTATACACCGAGTTTTCTTGGTTATCAATTGAGAGCAGACATGTGTAGTTTGGGCAATACGCGACCAATGTACCACATATAATGTGACAATCGAGATGTTTAACGTAATTCTGGTACTGAAGAACGAAACCGTAGTATCTAGCAATAGGGTAAGTTTACCTTATATAGAGTTTTTGTGCTGCTCTTTTAAGGCGTCATCCCATCTGATACTGATTAAAAAAATAATGGTTCCAATTATCTAACGCTTTACTGCCCCGTGAACTACTAAATACTAATTAACCCTAATTTACTTAGGTTAAATATGAATTATAAATTACTGTTTATCATCTCCATAAGCCTAAAAACATAAAAATTAAGTCTGATATTGGAATTTGAGATATTTTGTTAAATGTTTAACAGCGAAGTCTTGAGCGCTGAAGTGAGATGAATATAGAGCAGCGACGGAATGAAACGGCGAAGAAAACATTAGCACGTCGATCAAATCCTCCGACCAACTGTAACGTCTGACACGTTCCACAAATGCGATCATTGGGAGCGACCGCAGCAAGACTCAAACCCGGATCACCATGATATGATACGAGTGATCTGCCCATTACATCACCGTTCCTCCTACTACAGAGAGTAAATTTCAGTGTATTTAGATCCCCAATTTTCCAACAGAAGAAAGGAAACCCACTATATGTGTAATAAATCGTGCTACAAAAATTATTATTGAACATAAATTATATAAAATAATATTACAATGAATTAGCTTCGTTGCAAGGTATGTCGGTATGTACATCATAATAATAACATTGATTTAATTAGTTATTTAAAAATTTTCTCCTGATTTCACGAGGAGTTCGGAGTATAAAACACGTCCAGTTATCCAATATTTATCAAGTTTAACAATGTCAGGGCTTCTCTCAAATATAATTTATATTAAGAAATAGTAATTAATAGCAAAACATGCTAAGGTCCGAGTTATATCATATTTAAAATATTTCACCACAATTACGGCGAGAGCATATGCAAACCAAATGAACATAATAGAGTAATATATGACATGCACTATTTAAAAGTGTTTGGCACACCAACTTCTTACAATACAAAGAATCCTTGCTGCGAGGTCAGCATTACATGGACAGCAGTAAGCCACCGAGTCCAAGGGGCCATCCCGCCTGAGCAGCACATTACATCTCCACCACACTACACGCAGTCTGAAAGATGTAGAGTCCGCCCAGCACCTCTCGCAGACAATAATGGTCTCATTGGCTATTTATGGGCGTGTTTGTCTTCTATTGGCCGCCACCCAAGCACAGCCTTCCCGAGGATATATACACGCGTCTCTCTTACATGTGACTAACACATCTCCAGCGGCTGCTCGTCAGACAGAACAGCCGCTCTTGCATCAGCCGGATTTTCCCCTCTGGCTATTTGTGCCAGACCGCGAGAAATGAGTGTTCCCATTTAATTCTTATATTTAGCAAAATACGCAATAATTAATATAATTGTACTAAAATTTTTCAAAATATTAACATGCTTAGCTTAAATCCTATAGTTTCCGAATAACTAAATGTCAAAATAAAAATCTTACTGTTTTTCGAGACTTGCCTGAAATGTAATGTAACAAACGTAAGGCTTATAAGATAATTTAAACTAAAAATTAACGATTACAGATAAATTAATTCTTGAAATTATGCAGTGAACTTATTACCGTCATCTTGATGAAGAGGAAAGAGAGGTCTAAGAAGAGGACGGTGATTACTTCCTCTGTTTTATTTCTAATAAAAGAAAAAGTGAATATCCACTTGAAGCTGTCTTTCGTCGTCGGCCAGATGAGCGAGAAAAGTTGAATATAAAAGCTACAACTACAAATCATGCTTATATGTAGGAACATTGATTTATCGCATGGAAAGTTGACATGTTCGCTACACGTCGTTCGAGATAAACTAAGCACTATAAAAATTTAACCGTTGACAAATATCACTAGCCGTTACTACATATAATTCAACATTAACTTTAGTTGTCTTAGTAATTGTATGGTTGGCAGCGAAATTATGCAATATAATTCCGCATATTTTCCAGTTCCTATACGACAATACTGAATCAAAAAGGAACAGAAATCGACATAATTTTACTTTGTGAAATTGAGAAATTATTTCTATCAAACCCCATAGATTCCGACTGATTGTACAATTTGTCTTACGCGCGTAAACATCAAGTGCCGTGTCCAGGAAGGCCAGACCTTTCCCGTAGTTAGCCGTTACATGCGGAAAGATACGAATTGGCTGAAAATAGAAAGTTAGCTTAGCAGGGTTTTATTTTTAGTGCTCACTTTATACCGAAACGCCTATAGGCTCCAATATATGTACGTATCTGAAGTTCTGTCATTATTGGCGTGTCTCCATCTGACTGAGCCTATGAGATATCTGGTGAGCCCCTTGAATATTTGTGAATCCTTTTTAAACTAACTAGCCATCCTTCAATCACACACGGCGAACGCTACAACACTGTTTTGCAAAATACGGTGGCATGAAAGTCGTAACAAACAAGCGCTGCATATTTTACATAGGTAAAACATATTGGGAAGGCATTGAACAGCTTTGTGTAAAAAAATAATTCACGTGATACATTACAAAACCGTCCTGGCATCACGCGAAGACTTCGCTTCAGGTAATCCGCAGTGTCATACGTAGAAGTTTGAAAATTTTACACGGTATGATATAGCAATTCTTAAAAATTTTAAAAGTATTGTTTTACTTATTACTACGCCCTTTCGTGTGTTATTTGGAAGATAACAGCCTTAGGGGCTACATCTGAGGCTACAAGCGAGGCTGATACTGCCGTGATTCGCTATTGCCTTCTACAGGGTTGGATAGGAAAGGGGGGTGAAGGGACGAACACAACACCCAGTCCTGATCCCTATTATTTTTTTATATAATGTAACCTCCGCGATCGGAAGTTGAACCCGAGACCTTTGGCGGTCCGTTCAGGAGCACTAAGTCACAGACCTATGCGGCCAGACTGAACGTTCTTATCATTAAAACAATTCTAATATCACTAAAAGTTTTCATAAAATCGTTTAATTCGCGTGAAAACCCCTTCCGATTAATAATTTAAAAACTGTTTTAAACTATCTGTCATAACACAAATGCTCGGTTAAGAATATCTGAAAGAGTAACAATAATTCCTACGTGCTACAAGTTTGCCCATGATATTCCGTACTTGCAACCTTGTTTGTAAAGGAAATATTTAAAACTTTGTCGCAGGATGCATAGTTTTCGAGATGTTTGCAAAAATTAAAAATAACATTATTTGTGCAATAATTAACAGTTAACTGGATGGAGAGAAAGCATAGTGTTTTTTTTTCCAAAGTTATGCCTCAGGGAAAAGTTGTTAGGAATGTAAGTATGACAGTTTATTGCAAATATACCGGTTATTTCAGAAAAACAATACAACACACGATACACATCTGGCTGTACTTTGAAACCACAATTTTTTATTACGTTTAGAATCTTTCTGTCGAGTATTTCTGTTAGGTTCAATACAATGCCTACGCAATTTCCGACCAAATTTTTAATGTCATAATGCAAGTATACCACTCAACGTGATGTGGTAAATAACTGCACATCAATTCCTCACGCACATTTAATTTCGTTCAATCACTGAGCAGTGAGGTTGACACTAGGCCTACATGAAGTACCTATTCGCTTGAGCCAACAGAATCCTGACTTACAGTTTGACAAAAGTGTTTGTACGATTTATTCAAACACATTTATTACAATGTTTTTACTCAACAAAAAAATTGTTACAGCGAATCTCATATGCATAAATCTGTTATATGAGGTAACAGTATTAATTTTTTTACATTTCTATATTTGTTTTATACTATTAACTACGCGTTTGTTTAGCAATAAACAAGCATTTTCAGTTCTGCAAACAAATTTACCTTTTATGAACGTTCTAACCCCTAAGCAATGAAAACGACTATAAATTAGAATAAATAATATAAAACTGATATCCACTGGAAGTGCGCTGATAATTTCATGTACAGAATTTCAAATAAAGAAATTTTTTTCCCTGGTTAGCGTTATTTTTTCGGGAGTAATTTGACCAAAACACTTTCACAACAATTACTTAGTTTACAGTTGTTTCGTCTAAAGTCATTATATTCCGGTGTTATTTGGCCTAAATATTTAAACCTAATTTCATAAAAAATTTTACGTCAAATAATGGATGCTAACTATTTTATATGCTACAGTTAAATACATTCGCACATTCACGACAAACGATTTGTATAGTAGTACTCAAAATGTTTTCCAATTAGTTATTATTACCGACCTGATAAATTTGCGTTTTCTTTTAAGCACATGACCTAATTCAGTTAATTGTAACATCGTGTCCGTTTCGCCATTAACTTTTGAATTATTTGGTACGTCCTGGTGCACGCTGAACCAAAAATAATTAAGAAACTAAATGCACGTACAAGTATATGATATGACCGTGTCAGCAAGCAGACAATAAGAATCTGCTGTCTACTTCAGAACATGGATATAATTTTGGAGGTTAGCATACGGGTCAGTGAAACCACGCATTTTTCCCGTATAAGAGTTACTATGTCGAAATATTATAGTAGTAGTTGAAAATAAATATAAATCTGTACGAACGACATTTATGTTTGTATATAGTGCTGTATGTAAAGGATATAAATTCCTTTAATGATGTATATATACATGTATACAGTATAAACATAAGGCGTACGGAAACATGGCAACACTGCATCACGAGTGAAGCGAGCGTACATGTATTTAGTCATAAATAAGTGTGTTTAAGACTCGGCATCAGTCGCCATATCTAATTATTTAATTTTCCACTTAAATGAAATTCTGAGTAATAAAATATGTAATTTACAATTATGTCGAAAATTCTATTTACGTTATGCTACAATACAAGTATTTTTAACGTATATATATATAGTCCTGCCAAACTAAGAATATAAAAAGGATTGCTGGCCTGACTGCGGCCTAAATGTTGCTTAAATGTTCAGCTCTGGTGCTTGTACTGCAGCACTAGGCAAATATAATTCACTCTATAATAGCAAATTACATATTTTTGCTCCTTCAAATTTCAAAATGGAGGGGGGGAGAGAGAATTAAGTAATATAACACGGCTACTGATGAGAAGCCCTAAGTTAGCTTTCTTGTAATAAAGAAAGCAGTTTCGCCAACAACAGATCACACGAGACACATCACCGTTTATGCATTACTCTAGAACTTCTCTAAATTGGAGTCATGTCGTTCCATGTACAGTATCTAACAACAGTTTAGGACCACCCTTATAAGTGATATAAGTTCGTCAAAAAATACATACTAGTAAAATATTTATTGTGATGAGACATTTTTTATGTTAAACGTAACTATATTACTTAACACTAGAAACATAATTTGTGATGTCTGCAATGCAGAAGGGCACACACTTCAGCTTTTCCGTAAGCCATGTGCACAGTTGAAATTAAAAAATCAGGAAGTAAACAAAAGTCAAATACTATTTAATAACACACTGTTAATCACGTTATAAAGATGTTAAACTAACATCCAATAACTCTCACAATCTCTTCATAATTTTTACATAGGTTTAGGAAATTCTGCTTAAAATAACGCATTTAAGCCCTTAAACTGATGCTTTTATGCACGTTACCATTTAATAATACATAGGGCCAACTTTGATCTATGGGCAGCAACATGAAGGTAAATGATGTTCCAAAGATTTTCTACAGGATTTAAATCAGGGCGTCTAGCAGGATAGTTCAATAATGTTATTTCCTTTTTTTTTTTTTTTTTTTTAACCATCTCATCGTTACATTAGATGTGTGGCGAGCAGCGTTATCTTGCTGGTAAGCAAAATAC
Organism: Medauroidea extradentata; assembly: GCA_003012365.1. Taxonomy (NCBI): domain Eukaryota; kingdom Metazoa; phylum Arthropoda; class Insecta; order Phasmatodea; family Phasmatidae; genus Medauroidea; species Medauroidea extradentata. Next base: position 29,733 of record PNEQ01081904.1, on the reverse strand, counting down.
CCTCCATGCAGTTTCTAGGCGAATGGCAGCTTGTTCTCCTGCATGGTTTCAATGTATTTCTGAGAATCCATGGTGCCGTCAACGAATCTCAATATCCTGGTAATTTCAGCCGACATGCACCCCCAGATCATGACCGAGCCACCCCTTCCTTGGACAGCTGGTACGAGACAATCGAGTAGTAGGGCAGAAATCTCGATTCATCGCTGAATATGAGCTTTCCCACGATGTTCCATGTACCAATTTATTTTCCCCTTGCAACAAATTCTGCGGTTCATCTTGTGAGTATTACTTAGCATGGGTCCTCAAAGGAACATAGGAGTATAGTTAATTTTCTCTAAGTCGATGAGAAATCTTTAGTGTCGAAGCTTTTACCGTTGTATGATCTTCAAATCCCCTCTTTATTTTAGGTAGAGATAGCTTACGATTGGTTTTCGCCATTTTACAAATCACTCTGTCTTCGCGCACACATATAGCAGGCCGGCCACAGCGCGGTTTATCCGCCACATCACTCAGCTCTGGAGACTTTGTTATTGTATTCGTTATGCAGCTTTTAACACCTAACCCTGATGCTATTGTTCTATGAGACTTGCTGCATTTCCTCATACCAATTATTTGCCATTTCAAATACTCCGAAACCGTCCCCCCCCCGCCCCATTTACGTGAGTAACAAACTATAGAAATGTTCAGGCGCCACTTCTGCAAAAGGAAAAAATTCCACTTGCGAACAAACTCTCGTAACATGTTAGTGTGTTATCTGTCGTGCGAAAATTACGATATCGACTGGCTCGCGTGCAGTTTCGCTATTTCATCGGTACTTTTTTTAATTTCGTTTTTAAACGTGTGTCAATATCTTACTATTTTCCCCTGCACTGTGCAACATGAACAAAAAATTATGTTTTCGTCAACAATTTTTTTTATTCTAATGATTTTCCACTTTCCCAAACAATGGGAAAAAATTGGTATTAAAATAAATGTGATAGTTTACATTCCACATTTAAGCCGCAATAAGTCGAGAATTTTTTTTTTAATATTCTTAATTTGTTCGACTATTTGCGGCTTGAATATAAGTTAAAAATTTAAGTACGATGCTTTTCTTGTAGCACAGGGTAGATAGAACTGACATTACAACGGCAAATGTCACATTTTTCTTCTCAGAATTTCATATGAGGGAAGAATAAATAATTCAAAATAGCGACTGACGCCGAGCCTTAAGGGCGCCGCCTACCCGCGCGTGAGAGGCTCAAAAGCGACAGAACAGTAAGGTCGACCTTGAAGCGCGCATCGAATGCCGCGTCGCCTCAACGAGCCAAGCGTTGAACTAGCGTGCAAGCTTCCGGCCGAACGGTTTTTACTATGGTTAGAGACACTGGAAAATCGCGGGAATAGTTGACGATTTGCAAGGCTCCAACATACTGTTTATAACACTGAATGTTTCGTATCGACATTGGCTATGGTTTATTTGAAGCATTGTTTCTCTCTTCATCAAACCCAGTTAGAACTGCACAGCTTGAACATACAACATGTGTGATTTGTCCCAAAACTATTCACACGTGTCATAGTTTATATGCTATAGTTTATTGGAGACTATCTTAAACATTTTCGCGATTTTCCAGTGTCTCTAACTATGGTATACTAAGCGGTGGCCGTATAATTTTATTGGTGGAAAGTCTGCTACTAAGTTCAGTGCAGGTCGCAACCTGAGTTTCACATACGTTCCATTAGTACATTTTGAATTACGGCAGTCAGAAAAGGCCGTTTTTAGCCATGTTGGAGGGCTTAGAAACTGAGTTTTCTTAACAATGAGGTTCCGCCTTGTCTGCAGTTTGTTTTCTTTTCGTACGTTGGCACGACAGGCACACGTTGAATATTTTCGTAAAAAAAACCTGTTTGCGAACACGCTGCAGCGCCATTACAAGCGTTGGGTAGGCGGCCGCCTTAATGATCGAAGGAAAGGGTTGGTTAGAAGTGTCTGAGTCGTTGTTGCCGGCGGACGAGGGCGGCTTGCAGTCGTATTTCAGTCTGCGCGGCGACAGAGTAGGTGCCAAACAACGCCACGGTCCGCCCTCGCAAGCTTCCAGAAGTCGACGAGTCGTGGCGCCACAGTCGTCACGCAGTAACAGCGGGACCTCAAGGCTCGAGATAACTGCCAAACTTTACTGTGACGCTTAGTCGCCGGCGTAGACCTTATGAATTTTATCGCGTCCCAGATCGTAAAGAAATTCTTCCCGCCCGGCTCGGTTGAATATAAAAGAAGAGCAGGCGTACAGCAAAATATAAATAGCGTCTCCGCACACGACGATCTCACACACGAAGGAAGTTGTATCAAGACAAAGCTTTCTGCCCACTATGTTCAATAAAGACGTTTTACCATGTTTTAATGCTAGAATAATTACTACGAAATCCAATGTACGCAATTTTATACTTAGAAAAAATTAGTCGTTTACATAATTACTTGGAAAGAGAAAGTCTTTCTGGAAACGCAGAAACGTAGGAATTTTAATATATTTAGGCCAAACGGAGTTAACTTTTAAATGTTTATGACGTGAAATTTCAGCCACCCCATCGAAAGATTTTGTTGTTTTACAGCCAGTAGTTTCGTAGATATTATAGGTTAAACTGCAGTTTTTTAGACACGGGGAAAAAAAATTCCCACCAACTTTCAAAATAAAAAATTATTCTTAATCCATAAAATATTTCGAAAACCTTCTCACACGAAGTTGTAATTAATTTACGCGTTAAAACAAGTAAATTAGTCCTCGTTTCTTTTAAAGATAGGCTGGTATCTTTTGATTTTTACGTGATAATATATACTTAAACTAAGGTCACCCCTGCGATGGAAATTTGCTGCAGTGAGTAACGGTTTTTTACAACACTATTGAACATGCGTTATATTTCTACCTCTGCGAGATGGCTACTCACTTCAAACTAAATCCCTATAAGTTGACAATAAAGTCGCCCAGATAATTATAAAAATGATTCTCTGTCAATTCAAAATGAAAAAAAATGTCTTCTTTCAGACTGTTTTTTCAATCCGATCCTTAAAATAAAAATATAGAAACATGCGTTGGAATATATTGCTTACTTTCCCTTATTGCAACCATACCAGACAAAACGCTTGGTTAGTCGTACAGGTGACGCTGCATTACATACGCCAGTCAGCAGCACCCTTAGTGCTTCATCTATTTTGGCGTGACCTGACATATACACACGCAGCATATCTATGGAGAGATCAACCTACACGTACGGGAATATAAAAAAACTCGCAGGTTCAGGCACCAAGAATATCTGTGCATGCAAGAAGACGGCAGCTGCCTATTGGCTGCTTGTTGACGCAGTGATACCACATGATTGGTCCTGCATTAATTCGCATTATTTATCATTGACTCAGCGTTTTCCTAGACGTGCCAACTTAGTCAAATGTCAACGCAGAAAGCGACACGAACTTACTGTCGTTTCCATTCTAGCTTGTGCTGAACAGAAAACGTGAATATTTCATGGCTGTACCTAACTGCGATGTCGCGACAACTGAAACCCACCCACGCAAATGTATCTCACATCTCGCTGCACGTCAACACGTGGAGGGTGCCCTAGTTGGCCCAAGGAGTTCCAACAGCGAGCGGTAGATGGCTAATTTCCCAAGTTACCACGTGTGTGTCTACGTGTCTGTATGTTGAACACACTCCCCGAGCCGTGTTGTACTTGAGAATAACTTGTTCCAACCCAGCAGGCTACCCCCTTCCCCTTTCCATTCTCACCAAGACCACCCCTCTCCACCCTCCACGGCCAATGTTTCCAGAAGACTTGGTCCTCCCCGATCTCCCACGTCGCCGAAGAACCTCCCTCCCAAGACGCCTGGCTCAACAAACGTTTACACTGGAGACGCTTTTCTTACACACACGCGGGTGCAAGAAACTTGCTTCTCAAACACGGGTGGTTCAATCAACTTACCAAGACAGGAACCTTGGTTGATACAACAAAGGAGGAGGGAGGAGTAGGAGGTCGGCAGGTGGCATCGGAGAATCGCACATTTTGCGTCCGTACGAGGCACGACAGTTATTCTAGGTTACGTCAAGCGCACGGGTGCTACCGCACATGCATAATCGCGTAATGGTTACATATGAACAATAAGTTAAGGGGCCCGCCTCGTTGCCATAAAATCACACTGCAGCGTGTTTGAAGAAAAAGTTTTACACCGAAACTAATACAAGTGTGTTCACGCCGTTTCCCTACGAAAAGAATACACACTTCAGACGACTGCCCTTAAGTACTTTCAAGACAACACACGTATTAGAAATCCCCTTTTAGGGCACGTCGAAATGGGTCAAAACGGGATTTTCAGTCTGCTATAGCGGAAAATATACTAGCCGAATACATGTGAAACCATTTAAGGGTAGTGCATTGGACTTTAGTAAAGTGATTTCGTAAATAAAACAAAGTCCCATAGGAAATTTGTTTTTTCGCGAAGACTGCACGCCCTTAAGCGTAGAAGCGACGCACCGTTGTATGGCCCATACGACGTCGCCCTTAGCACCATACCTCACTCACACAAACACATGTGCCACGAGGCGGACCCCTTAATAAAGGTAGTAAGTACACTTACAATTTTCCTGAACAATATATAGGAACTTTTTCATCAATATACAGCACGGAATTATATAATTTAGCATTAACAATAGTTGTCTGTGATTGGCTAGTAGAATCCCAAGGCTTGTGACTGTTAAAATATCCAACCACTGACCACGAAGCAGAACTACAGACGTGCACGTATGACACGAAAATAAAGTGTGGCAAAATTATTTTCGCGAAAAACAGGGGTCCCTAACTATCCTTTAATGTGGGCTTGTGCGCTCGTAGCACGGAGTGTGTTCGGGCGAGGATAGGCTCATGGATTCTAGCCAATCGTCAATACACAAAACATTCTTGCCTCTAGTCGTCAACTCATCACTAGAGACCTGAACAATTCGCTTTTTACTTCGGGCGCAAACTAGCTTTCGAACAACTTTAAGATTGTTTAACAATTGCAACTGGCCCTTGTCTTATTTGACACCTCTCGGAAGTAGCTGAGCCAATGAATGAGTGAAGAAGTTTTGGTCAGCGCTTAACATCGAGGTCCTTAGCGCTGGTGAGGAGTGATGTGATGTGAGTATGGAGCAGCGCCGGAATGAATGGGCGGAGGAAACGGGAGATCCCCGAGAAAACCCGCCGGTCAGCGACATACTTTGGCACGATTCCCACATGCGAAAATACGGAGACCGACCCCCGCCGGGAATCGAACCCGGATCGCCTTGGTGGGAGGCGAGAGGCCTGACCCCTCGGCCACCGCGGCCCCCTGAGCCAATGATAGAATGTAACTAAACACAGGCTCAAGTTACTGAGTCAACGAGCAACAAGTGAGCATATGTTGTCTGCTTGAGTACACATATGTTCTTGGAGGCTAGCCTAGACGTCGGTGAACCCGCGAATTTTTCCCGTCTATACTCATCACGAAGGCCACGGACTTTTCGCGAAAAGGATTCAGGCCCAGTTTGTTTAATTGTTTGACGTGCACATCTGCAGTTACCGGAAGCGTGTCTTTGCTGAAGTGACGTCACTCATTATACTACACCAATCACAATCAGATTGCTGCAACCACAAACGTCTGTGATTTGCAGGCAGAACCCCAACACACGTGAGAGTTAAAATATCCAACCACTTAGCCTACTATGAAGCAGAGTTGCAGATGTGGATGTAAGACACTGAAACAAATTGGTGCGAAATTCTTTTCGCGCAATGTTCGTGGCTCTACTCATCACTAGAGACCCAGAAATTGCGCGGGTTCAACGACCAGCAGGCTAGACTGCACAGTCCTGTATACACTATGTCCTCAGCTACTTGTATATTGGCTGCTGCTCCAGTGAGTGGCCAGTTGTACATGTGACAAGGTAGCGCGGGAGTCAGTGAGTGTTCTCATGCAGTGGTTCACAATCCTCAGGGAAGAACTACAGTAACAGTAAACAAATCGCGACAGCATTTAACGTGTACAGGGCTTTCAAAGCTAACACCTTTCTCAAACTCGCGAAATTTTCTGATCTCTACTTATCACTAGGGCCCGGTAGTTTTCGCGAAAAGATTTTTGCAGCACTTTGTTTCATTGCCTTACGTGCGCACCTGCATCTCTGCTATGTGGTCAGTGATTGGATGCCGTAACACCCAGCGTCTTGAGGTTAAACCCGCAAATCGCAGACGTGATGTGACGCAGTTCTCCGTATACTGATTGGAACAGTCTGAATAACGACTCTGCACACAAAAAGTCTGCCAATAGCCAAGAAGTTGAGATGCTGGTGCGCACGTAAGACACTGAAACAAAGTGCGGCAAAAATCTTTTCACGAAAACTACCGGGTCCTAGTTATTACATATAAGTAACGTCCGCTCTGAATGTCTCACGTAGGCGATACGGGGTAAAGTTAACGTTCTTGAAAGCTCTGCCTATTTTATATTTTCAGCCCGTTTGTATATTTTCGCTCTATGTAAACTAATCGTTACCACGTTCTTATTATTTTTACATACGCTTGTGTAGTATTTACAGCTGTATTACACTGCTCTGAAAACTGCTATTTACTATATTTCCCCGTCAAATTCATTGGAATTGAATAAATAACAGAAATATTTGTTGTTTAAGCTACCAGCGGCAATAATTAATACCCTAACGCTAAGCCTTATTTCTGCAAGAAAATCTTGGTGCCAGATTCCCCAAAATGTCGACAATTTTCGCAAGCAAAAAGTCTACGTAGAACTTTAGTTCGACAAAATTCAAACGCAGGGATGTAACAGTGTAATAATGATTAGAAATTACTGTAAAACGTTTGCGAATCACATTAGCAATATCGTGATCTTAATGTTCACTGCCAAAAACATATAACATTTATAAAGTCTGTAAGATGTAGGACGAAAAAACCAATTCTGTTTCATAGTAATATGCAATTCAAGATACAAAGGTTAGCTATTGTAAAACATAACAGTCAATATGATACCAGCAACATCTGGCAATACTGTTTATTTACAATAATGTATATTACTTTAGACGTGTGATAAGTAACAACTTTATTTGCACAGTATAAAACACTCTCAGCAAACTTCGCTTCGTCGTGAAGCAAACTCACGCAATCTCTCGTTGGGATTTAGATCTGTTGCTCGGTTGCGTAGCCAAAGCACTGTACAGACAACAATTAATTTTGTCTGTCTATCCGGTTGCGTTATGTATCAACTTCTTTCTGGCACTTAACAAGGAATAAACGAAATTAATCATAATGACCATGAAACATTACAACACTCATGACTATTTTAAAGTAATGTTTTACAACTTCCATTTTGAGATGGGGGCAGTATCTGCGTACTGGGCATCGTGTGTGTGCTGAAAGAATGTGTGAAGACTGAGGACATTATTAGCATTTCATCGCAAGAGACAACCATGAAGTTAAAAATCCAACTAAATTTTGTAAATATTAACAAGCTGCAGCAAAACTGTATGGGATGCCGTTATCACTAAAACCAGCCGAAATCTTGAAGATAAATAATAAATTGAGAAGGTAAATGTACAAGTCTAATGAACAATGAGTAGAATGAGAGAGTGAGTGATATATCACGTGAAAACACTGAAAAAAATCTTTGTGGCCGCCACAAAATATATAGTTATGAAAGACTTCACCAATTTTCTTTGTGGTAACTATACAATGTTTTGTTTTAACCACCCCCAGAAAAGTTTTGCAGTGACAATAAAGAAATCTCGTAACTACTGCAAAATAAAAAGTTTGTGAGGTTCATACTGACAAAACACTTTGTCGCTCGCAACACAATGCCGTATTTCCTGTGAAGTTGACTGTTTGATAGGTTCCAAGATAGTTTCTTAATGTCCGATGTTCCTACTGCGAAATGCGTGTTTTCACTTTTAGCAGGGCCAATTAGAATTCTGGTACGCCGATACCGATCACTTGTTACACATACGTAAAGATGATGGTTTATCGCGGGAATACCTGACTGTTCGTGGGTTTCAAAGCACGTTCAGTTTACCAGAAGGTTACTGGCTTTTACTTGTACATAGAGTTGTTACCCTATTTGACTGAGCCAATAAGAATAACGCTATTGTAATATTTTATGTCTGTTATTGGTCTGCGGACAGCTACGTTGTATCAGAAGTATATCACCCAATAATACATGTTGCAAGAAAATACAGCGTTTTCAAGGATATGTCGGCACAAAACATTTTCGCGATATACCATCATCTCTACACGTGTAATCATTTGAACTGCCTCAAGTTATCGTCGGCCAATCATAAGAGCCAATGATTTTTGGTGACATTAATGTTGGCAACACTTTGTTTCAATGCCTCACGCGCCCTTCTGCAGCTCTGCCTCATGGCCGGTGATTGGATGTTTTTTAACTCTCGGGAGTCTCGTGTCACAGTAACCTTGTTCTGGTTGGCAGAGTCAAATGAGCGACGCCCCTGCACTAATACACTCTGCCAATAACCATGAAGCACAGCTGCAGATCTTCACGTAAGACATAAAAGGAAATTGGAAATAACTTCTTGGATATACTCCATTACGAAATAAATGACTGTCAAAAAATAGACAAAGAAACATAAATAAGCAGAATATGTTTCCAAGAAACTATTTCCAGTCATGCACTCCCATTGCACAATTCTTTCAAAGATCATTGAAGAAAATTGTTGCAATGTTCTTTTCACGAAAATTCACCGACTCTACCAATCATATAAGGCGTATGAGGCGCAACATGCAATAGCGCTCTACAGTCTACTTTGGCACTTAAGAGGACGTGGTAGATAAATAAGCGCTGAATTAAGAACTTTAAATTTTTTTGAAAGTCCATATAGAAAAAACTGCAAAACAGCAATCCTTGAAAACTATATTTGCCTACTTTATGAGCAAAAATTTATCCAGATTGATGCATTTTTTTAAACGTGATTTCCTAAACCGAAATTCAATCTGCGAGATTTCGGAGTCAGAGATTGTTCTTCAGATATGCATTAATAGAACGAAAATTTTCTCAGAAAGTTGGTAAAAACTATTTTCTAGGGTTGCTGTTTCTTATTTCTGCAAATTGGGTTCGAGAAACCTACAATTCTGAACCGATGATTTTAGTTTTGAATTATATACAATGCACTCTTTGGATTTTCAAGATTTTTCGTGTCGAACTGTCCCTAAGAAATGCGACCGTCTACCTAACTTGTAGTAGCTTTAACCTTACTTCTGGCCGTGGAATCCGCACTGAAATAAATTTTTACACAAATATTTGGTTTAGTAAGGCGAAATAAATATTTAGTTAAGTTAACAAGATATTTTGTTGTCAGAGCAAAATATCGAACTTAATACAACTTAAATTGTTTGCAGAACAAAATATGTAGCATGTTTGCCAACGTACTTACGACTGACAATAAAACATTTGGTCGAACGTGAGCGTATTAATTACTTTGGACGTACAGTTTGTTGATCCTACCAAACCTTTAATGTTTGTGCACGTCAGGGTTTGTAATCACATCTCGATATTTTTTTTTTGGCAATTGCTATCACAACTAACATTTTAGCTATATTTGTCTTTCTAATGAAGCCTTATCAGGTACACACAATTTAGACATCGCTATTTCTTAAAATAAATAAATAAAATTTTCATAACATAGACTACATCTGCGTAAATGGCATGTATTTTATGAGCTACATATCCATTAGTCAATTAAGATATGCCAGTCATCAACGCTAAACTTTAAACGTGGTTGCTAGTGAGCTATCCTCAATATAAACTAGTATACCCTCGGAACACTCGGTGCTACCACGTAATATTTTTATGGTTAGGCACAAACAAACCTATATACAACCTTACATTTAGGCCATTCGCGGTTAAGTTAACACTTCAACAATATTATTGAGATTAATTTTCGTCCAATCTGTATCTTGTGACGGTGCCGTTTTGATGAGAATAGTCTTTTGATATGACACATGAAGCGATGTGAATACTTTCGTAACATATACTACGCCTGTTCGGGCCGTCATACACTGTAAAAAAATTTTTGTACTTTTACAAAGAAAATCTCTGGAAACCCATTTTCCGAAGAAATTCCTCGCAAAACCACAAAGGTTATATTTGTAAAAGAAAAAAAAGTATACATTTGTAAATTTACTAGGGATAGCCTTGTGTTGTACTTGCAACAAGGAAAAAAAAAATTAAAATTTCGTTTTATTTTAATGACATTTAACTCATATATTAAAAAAAATATTAAATAAACATTACATGTAATTATTTTGTAAGTAAAAAAAAATTTCAAGGAGGCTCTTGGATTCGCACACGCATCCCCGCGCATAGGTACTACCGCATATTTCCCTTAGACCACAATTATTTCTGTGCCAGTTGATTTTAGTTAATTTCTATATATTCAACGTACGGTAAGTTCTGTGATAATATTATTTCTTATTTCATAGTGTGCACTCATTATGATAATTCACTTTACTACAGAAAAATGCGCTACGAAATATGTGATTTTGTTATAACTACGTAATTTCCGCGAAACTTTGATTTTGGTACACTAAAGATGTTTCCTGTGTACTTTTTCACAAAGAAAATTCTCGTAACTTTATAAACAAATCATTTTACAAGGTAAATTATTGTACATTTATAAAAGTATGTGAAACTATAAAGAAATTCCTTGTCACTCGTACAAAAAAAATTTCAGGGCAGAAACTGTCGGTATAAGTACAAGGAATTCCTTTGTAGTATTACAAACTTTACCTTTGTAACATTACAAAGGAATTATTTTAAAAAGAAAATCTTTGTAAATTTGACAGATTTTTTAGAATGTATTTAAATCTAAACAATAACACGTAATCTACTTTTCTAACACAGTATTTGTATCTACATGCAGCAGGAAGACGTGAGTTGTGTGAAAGTACGCCAATGAAAGGTTGTCCAAATTCTTGATCTAAACTGAACGGCCCATAATTGTACGTACTGTATATTAGACTTTGGGCAACAGATTAGGAACAATTACGTAAGTTTGCTTCGGCAATGAAAGTATTTATTTCGCATACCTGTACAAAAAAAGAGTAATTCGGTTCCGTCAACTAAATATTGTTTGACTATATTAATCCCTTCTCTCGGTGACATAGTCAGAACCAAACGGTGGCATAATGACGTCACTGGAACACGACGCCATCGCACACGCGTGGTGCTTATGAAAATCGACTCCGGCGTAACGCGATGTCCGGAGCAAAATTTCGGCAGGGTTGGCAACTGTGTGTGTGTGTGTGTGTGTGTAGGGGGGGGGGTGGAGGTAGGTGGCATACATGAACGTCACAACCGGACCCGACTATTGTTTCGACAGCCCGGGGGTAACGATTGCATTGTACCCGGAGGCTTAGCCGGGGATCGATCACGCGAGCACTCGCCGGGAGGGATCAATTCGATTATCGAGAGTATCGACTTTCACACGCGGCGCCCGATGTCGACCCCCGGCCCGTGTGTGCGCTCGCTAGGTGGCGCAAAGCTAGGGGCGGGGCGGTTGGAGGGGTGGTTGCACTGTCGGGGGGGAGAAGGGAATTCTAGAGGAAGGGGAGGGGAGAGGGCAACATTTACATTAATTAATTTTCGAGTGTCACCTGACACACACAGACACATCAATCATAATACACGTGCGCACGCGCGGTAGGGAGGAGTGGGCATGGACGACAGAGGGATGAACGAGGCAGGAGGGAGAGACGAAGAGAGACAGAGAGAGAAGGAAAGAGGGCAGGGCAGGGTAGAGATGCCGGCAATTAGCCGGACGTCACAAACAATTGCTGTAGAGGGTGGGTGTGGCGGGCGGCTCGTGTGATCTGCAGGCGATACCCGCGTCGACAATGACGGCGCCTCTGTGCACCCCTGACCACGGCGTCAAGGGCGCCTCAGGTCGCCAGGAAAGACACGCGGCCAATCAGAGGCCGGCGGGCGGCGTTCTACTCTTCCATAACAATTACCCGCAGTTAATAATTTTTATATTTGTACGAGACATGGTTTTGGTAAACTGTGATTACTTTTAACTGTAGAATGTTCTTAAAATTATCATAGTTTTATATTTAATTCCTTGTCAGAAGTCAAAAATTGCGGGGGGAAAAATCATTTATAGTAGAAAGGAAAACTGACTGACTAATGAGACATTTCACTCTGAAGAACATTGTCACGGGTTACGCCAAGACATGTACGAAAACCGCATTGAATATTTTTTGTATTAAAAAAAATGGTGCTTCGTTTTTATTGAAAATTCAGTATTGATTTAAAAAAAAATGATTTTTACACAAACTTGGCGTTGCCTTAGACACAGTTTTTCAGTGTGAATTATTTAATTTCGGCAAGCCTGTTTTTTTTCTAGTATGAAACTTTTATGCAAATTTGGACTATGAAATCCCATTATACAAAAACTATGAAAATTTTAAGTTTTCATAATGGTAAAAATAGTCACAATTCATGTCTTCAAAACAAACCATACCTCGTATTAATATAAAAATGATTAAAACAATTAAAATTTATGTAAATCTTTCCCCCTCCTTCTTAAGGTCACGTGTTCCTATTTACATCCTTTAAGCTATTATTATTTTTGTAAATTCTTAAAGGAAACATATTACGTAAAGACATTACAGAGGCGCGTTGAGAAACTATTTTCATATGCGGCCTAGTTATTTTTTCAAAGTAAAAAATATAAAATAAATAAATAAAATACTACATAGAAAAATAAAAATGTTCAACAAATGTATATAGCAGTTTAAAATTACCTTATTCATTTCAGGATTTAAAAATTAATACTAAAAAAACTGCGTAAATAGGAATGAACCTATGATTTTACTTACAGAATCCAGGCAATTTTGAAAGAGGTGAAAAGTTGTCTTCTGAGGCCTTCATCGTTTTCCTTACAAAATTTACTTTAAGCCCAGTAAAAATGAATGAAAACAAGGTAGATACTATTGCAATATTATTAATTTTGTTTTAATAAAAGAAAATTTTCATTTTTTAGAAACTATGTTTGTACTTAGATGAAATTATATTCACCGTTTCAGTTTAATTTATAGTCTTTGACATACGCACGAAAATGTTTAGCACACACTACAACACAACACATCGTTGGTATATTGCCAAGAGGGCCAATATCACATTCTAAAGTGTGTGATATTGGCCCTTTTGGTATAATGCTTAAAATGCCAATATCGCATTGCAAAAAATGTGATATTGGTCATTTTGCTAATATACCAACTATATGTTCAAGCTATACGTAAGAAAAAAAAAGAATAGCATACTTGCAGCCAAAAAAAAGATAACTCTTTTATTACTACTAACGGAATTAGCTTCTTCATGGATGAAATATTCGTGTCCTAACTTTCTAAAACATTTGGGGTGGGGAGGGGGTTGCAGCCTACCGTCCCTTTCCTATGACGCTCAGGGAACGACTCTTTCTCTCTCTCTCTCTCTCTCTCTCTCTCTTGGGCCCCTCTTCTCCCTCTTTAATAGATCCTATACTGTGATCACAGTTTATAAAAAATATGACAAAATTAAATATAATGTTTGTAAAGCCACCCTGAAAAGATACATTTAAATGTAATTTCATAGAATATAAAACACAAAAATCAAATTATGTCAAGCAACGACACTAAGAATATTTTCTAAACAATTAAATATGAAGAGGTTTTTATTTAATTTTAATTAATTTAAAAATTTCAAATATTCAATTACATGATAGCATTACTCCCTCCGTAATTGAAAATACATTTTCGTCTTTCTTTTTATAAGCTCTCACAACGTAACATTACCCAGCGAGGTGGTGCAATGGTAACTCGTTGGACTTGCGTTTGGTAGGTCACGGGTTCGGTTCAATACCCGGCTTCAACAATCATGATTTTGGTTTCCTGTGGTTTCCCGAAGTCACTCCAGCTGAATGTTCGGTTGGTTCCTTAATGTAAGCCATGCCTGGCCTTGTGCTACAAGTGTAAATAAATACAAATTATACATGTAAATTATATGTTAACTTTCAATAATTCCCTTGCAATGATTCTGCATGACAAATTAATGAAAGATTCCAATATTATTTATGTCGAGCAGTTTACCAAGAATATATCATGTGCTTTGTCGAAGAGAAAATTTTGATAATACAATTTGAATAAGTGTTGTGGCTCCAAAATTGAAAATACAATAAAATTGTCTTAACACTCCTTTCTAAGAATTAATTGTGGCAGAAACCTTTGCGGGTGCAGGCACACGCACAACAATTCACACAAGGTTTTCATTTTTTACTTTTTAATTGGTCGTTTTATGTATTCGGGGTTTTTATTTTTCATTTAAATGTTATATACAAGATTTTGCCTGTTGAGATATGGAAACACTTTGTAGTGGATAGCATATGCCTTATGTAATGGGTTACATAATTGCCGGGTACATGTTTTCAAAATATGTTAATGGGTAGAGAATGGGTCCTCTCAAAGTATTCTAAGCGGATCGTTAAAAACGTTAAGTCATGTTAAAACATACTCTGAACCACGCAAAACACGATTTAGAAAAACGGAAAAACAGTGACCGTTTTTATTTATAGTTGATTCGTTTTCATGACGTTTGCTACAGAAAATTTTTGTACGTTTACTAATTAGTTTAAATAATTAATATATATATATGTATATATTTAAATTAAGTTAGGCAATGTAAAACGTATGTGATCACACATTTGAATTGTTTTAGTTGTTAATTTACAGCACTAAAATAGAGTACAGTGACGAAAGACGACTATCTTACGGTTAAACTTTCTAAGTCGTATTTCGTCAATGTACTTTAATTCCATGCTTTAAAATTACAACTAATACAAAAATGTGTGATCAGGATTTAAAATGTTCATTACTACCCCGCAATTTTCAACGAAACGGAATAAATGCGTACATAAAAAGAAGGACCTGTTACATGTGTTGTATTTATGATACTTTGAAGACTTTACAAAACTGTTACAGATTACAGAACGTGTTTATACTGCACTATGGAAGAGCTGTTCAGCGAGAACTAAAAAATATGGAAATAATAAAATAATAACAAATGCCATGACTTGCAGTCCTTTTACGTTAGTGTGATTCACGCGTTGAGTTCTCAAGATATCACGTGGCGTGGGCGTGGTCTACCACAATTTTCATCATCATTATTTTAATTTTTATTTGTATCAGATTTTTTTTTTCTTATTTTAGACAGGAAATGTGACTAGAATTGACCTGAAAGAAATTTTTTTATCTCTTATAGTTTTCGCGTAGTGGCTTGTTAAAGTCATATTTTGCATGTTTCCGTTTTAACGACTACACTAAAACCAACTGATATACCAAACTAAAAAAAATCACAGTGAATAAAGACATTGCAGGCTAAAACGACATGTTCATAGAATTAAAGAATAAAATTTAATTGTATTAAAAAAATTTAATATTTTTAATTTTAATTTTTAGTTTCAGCATTTTTCTTTAAATTTAAATACTTTTATGAGCATGTCATCGTAGCCTGCAATGCCTTTATCTACTGTGATTTTTTTTTAGTTTGGTATATCAGTTGGTTATAGTGTAGTCGTTAAAACGGAAACATGCAAGATATGACTTTAACAAGCCATTACGCGAAAACTATGAGAGATAAAAAAATTTCTTAAGGGCCAATTCTAGTCACATATTCTGTCTAAAATAGAAAAAAAAATATCTGGTACAGATAAAAAATAACAAAATGGTGATGAAAATTGCAGTATACCGCGTCCTTAATGGTGGGAAGTTCTTTCCCAGTTTTAAAAAAATGTATACAACGACTAGACTCACAGACAAAATGTCAACGAACTCAGGCGAAAGTTCTACGAAAATATTAATTCACTTTTTAATTAGAGTTATTATGCACGAATTGTTTCTGCCTGTCAAACACAGTTTACGTATCATGGCGGAATAATTATTTATTACATTCCAATATTTTATTTGCATGCGTAATTCGTTCACGTGACCTGCGCGCGACTTGTTTAAATATACATAATTACAGGTTCGCGCACAGCCGCTGGCCACACCGCTGTATTTATACCCAAACCAACAGAGCGCCGTTTAGAAAAAAAAAACCGAAACGATCTGAATTTTAAATTAAATTCGTTATCACTGATTGAATGTACAAACCACGAGTCCACTTAATAAAGCATTAACACGGCGACATCTAGCGCTGTTGCTATCACACGCAAAATACATGCAAATTACTGCGTGTTCGTTTTGTTTGCCACTCGTTCGGCACCGGCATGTCGGATTATGCGTTTCCATGAACGCGGAAACGTATTATGGCGGGACTTACCGGAAAAGCTCTGATAAATTATGTAATTCAGAAGAAAAAATTCCCATGTCGCTTATTACTTATGTGACGAAACTACGATGGAATTTACGACTTTATGAAATATCAGCCATTCGAAATAACCTAATTTATGTCCATCATATACTGTGTGCATAAACGTGAAGGTTAAAAATTAAATTAAAAGTGTTTTAATTCCTTTTGCATTACAGATCAAAGAGTTATATTCACTGAAATTGCTTCGTAGAATTTTTTTCGAAAGAGAAGCTTTTCAAATATATTTATTTTGGTAATAGAAAATGTTGCATCGTCATAGTAACCTTTTCTCTTAACTAAACGAAGCAAATAAGTTGTACGAATGTATTTTAAAATTTCTTACGAAATATTTCTAGGGTATAAAAGGACCAACATTTGTTGCATATTTCAAAATAATGTTTAGCCAACTGTGTGAACAATTATGCATTATATCTCGAATTTAACTTTACGTTTAGTTATCAGAAAACTGTTAGGTCTAAATAAAAAAATATAATTCTAAAACTACCAGAAACTGGGTGTATTAACGCTGGAATCGAAGTATTAATTTTACTTGTAACAATCCCAGAGAAGCGGTTTTGGGATTTACGTGTTATATTTCCTTTCTACTAATGGTATATCTTTCCGCAAATATAAAAATATACTGTGACTGTAATAAAGGTCGTTCGGGTTAAAGTGAGCACTAAAATATTAACGTCTGAAAAATATAACTAACCGTTACTGCATGTAATTCAACATAAACTATAGTTGCCTTACTGCTTGCATTGTTGGCAGCGAAATTACACAATATAGTTCAGTATATTTTCCAATTTAAATACAACAATACTGAAGTAAAACCAACCGACATTGACATTACTGAATTTTATATAATTAATAAACTTTTTTAAAACCCAATTGTATAGATTCGTACGCACTGTACAATTTATCTTACATGCGAAAACATCATGTGACGTGTCCAGAGAGGTTAGACATATTCCGTCGTTAGCCGTTACGCGCAGAAAGATTCGAATTGGCTGAAAATAGAACTTTAGCATCACTTTTTTTGAGTGGTCACTTTATCCCAAACCGACTATAACTTACATCCGTCGATAGCCGAACACAAATATATATATATATATATGCCCAAATGTAAATATCTACCTAAGTACTGTTTTTTTTTTTCGTTGTAACACACGAAGCAAATAGAAAACGTTTACTCGCCGTAAATTTCAAACATTTTAATTTTATTTATTTAATTTTGAAGGTTCCGTCACAGTAATAATTTTAAGAATTTGTCGCCTAGGTATGCTAGCTTTAATAACGCGACATTTTTTAAAAAATAAAGGTGAGTTTTACGTTAAAAAGAAAACATTACAAACTGTCTTACTGATATTGACACAGGCAAATATTCCTTACAGGTGGTTCAGAATTAAGCGATCACTATCTTATTGAGACCATCTTGTCTAGAATAACAGCTTACAAATATCACTTACTGCGTGGCCTGCGACGTTAAATGTTAGTCCAGTACATTCCTTCAACTTTGATTCTTACTTACGATGCTTTGGTTATAATAGAGTGACGGGAAACTGCAGATTATTCCTAAATAATAAAATAAATAATGTTTTAAAAGTTCGCACTTTATACCAAGCCATCTATGGCATTGATAGAGACCTGAAAAATTCGCGTCTTAGTTTGGACGCAAGATATAATTCCAACAATTGTAACTTCATGTCACTATTGCAACTGGACCGTGAGTTATTTGATACCTTCTGAAAGCCGCTGAGGTAGTAACAAACATGTAACTAAATGCATGTTCATTTCACAATGTCAGCGAGCAGCTAATGGACAGATGTCTGCTTGAATACACATATATTCTTAGAGGCTAGCCTACAGGTTAATGAACCCGCGAATTTTTCCTGTCTCTACGTATTGATATGTACAACTAAAAAATCAAGTGTCGCTTCTACGTATTTTGCTTTTAGGTAGGAGGGACCGTTCTGGCTATTATTATCTCTGTTTACCATAGTTTTTGGAAAATCACTGCAGTCAAAATTCTGGGACGCTCCCTCCTAACAGGCCGTAACCTCTTCCATCCCTGTTCATACCTGATCATTAGATACACTGAAATTTCGCGAATTCATTTAGATAGAAGTTAGAGTTTGAAATCTTCCTGTTTCACAGCGTCACTGGTTCTTACTCTAATCGCTTTCGGTTACACTTTTAGATTTACTATCTACCTAAAAGTTATTTGTCTTAAATAATGAAGGTAGGATTATAATTCTGTGCTCACTACGAACAAATTGGTGGATAAATTTTCCACAAAATTTTATTTTGTGATTTTAAACTGATTTGATTAACTGACACCACATTAGCAATAGAAACAACTCGTGTTTGTGATTGTTAGCAACAGAAAACACAATAGAGTAAAATACCGGTCACGGAAGAGCAGCTTTTTTTTTCATAGCGAAAGTTAATTACAGCGATCCTAGTGGTTGCAATGGCTAACGCAGCGTTGATTTTCTCAGATTAGTTTGATACAAATGAGCATTGACCAATGCTGTTAATTTTAAAACTAATATTTGTTAGTTTGCAAATTAGTATCAAACCACGTTTCCACAATTAGCCGCTAACGTGACGCAAGTCCGAATATCGTCACGTTTTTCAATGCTTCAGGATATGACGTATTCAGCGTCTGGTAATAGTTAGACCAGAGTAGAAAAAAATCATCGTGAGTCGGAGCTACGTCTTAGTCAAAAAATCAAGCTAATTTTTTCCCCACTTCGGACCGATAACACCTTCGGGCAAGGAAAAAAAAATTCGATTAGGCTAGCGAGGAGCGCAGCTGTCCCTGATGCGTATTCTATGCCTGAGGGGTGGTCTTTTTTTTTTTTTTGTGGTTCGAGGGAAGTATTGGGACCGTGAAAGGAGGAGGGGGGGGGGGAAGTTTTGGGTCGGCGGCGTGGTTCCTGGTAAGCCCGCAGCCCGAAGCCGCGAGCCACGACATCTACGACCGCTTCCACAGCTTGTATTAACCCAATTACCGACGGCACAATTTAATCTAAACTCGAGAGGGGTGCGCGAAGGGAAAAGGAAGGGAAAGGGTTTTGATTTAGAATTTAATGAAGGACACGGGGGAGGAGGGTGGTGGCCGAGGGGTAGGGGGTGAGGAAAAATAGATTGGGGTACCATGGAAATGTGGTGGGAAGGCAGCGGAAGGCCGTGATGAGGTGAAGAGAAGGGGGATGTTGTAATCCGGTGGTTTGTTGGCAATACCGAAATAATGGAATGTTACGAATATTTTGCGTGCAAAAATTTTTTTTTCCGCCTCCCCTCCCTCGTTGAGTGCGTGATTATTCGAATCGCATTGGAGAACAAAAATAATTAATGTAACGTTGCGTAAGGCCACACTATTTGATGTTGTTCGCCAGCGGTATGTTCTGATACTCCATGACCGGAGTAGATTGGCTGCTCCAAAGGGTAATGGAAAGAAGGAATTAAATGTTTATACATTATTATAGGTTTCCACCATTTTTTAACTTGGAAATGTATAATACGAAAAAAAAATTGATCGTATATGAAAAATTAAAAATTAGTTTCTAATTGAGAATTTTTCTGGAAGAATGGCAGGACACATACACAAAAATTGTGTTTTGAGATATTGAGGTTTAAATATTGTGTTAAATATAATATTTCAGCAATACAAATGAAGTTGGATAAATAACGCAAATAAGGTTAAATCCTTCAAAGAAATAATTTAAAAAAACTATCATGAAATCCATAGATGTTGGTGTGCACAAATGATTCGCTACAAATAAAATACCCTCTTAACATTTGTTGTTGGAGTGCCTTAACAAAATTGTGAGGAAACATACTACACAATATGTCGCTTATATTTAAACTTTTTTTCCCGAAAAATAGTACATAGTTCAACGTGCATGTCTTCCGAAAATACTCTCAATTTTTTTTATAATGAAAATATAACAAAACATTTCTTGCCGATAATGCACAGAAGATTATCCAGATAAAAATAAAAATCTTGAATTGCTGATTATTGCAAGCAAAGAAGTACGCCAGAAACATCGATCGTAAACTTTCGCGGCCGTTGATTGCGTATTCTTGGCTTTTGAGATTAAACCATGTCACTTTGTCTTTCTACAATTCCATAGACGTTGCAACTGTTATTTGTAGGTAGTCTGTTGGCCTACACTGTAAAAATTTTTTTTGTAATTTTACAAAGAAAAGCCTTGGAAACCCAGTTGCCAAAGAAATTCATTGTAAAACTACAATGGTTATCCTTGTAATAAAATACAAGTATAGCCTTGTAAAAATTACAAGGACTAGCCTTGTAACTGTATTTTCAATAAGGAAAATAATAAATTTAAATGTTCATTGAACTTCATAAATAACACTGAACTTATTTACCAAATAAGTTTGGAATAAAGGACGTATATAAGAGATTATTTTGAAACAATAAAAAAAAAACCTCGGGAGGTGCTAGGTTTCGAACCACTAACCCCATGAATACAATCGACGCATTAAACCCCTTGACCATCGGGTCTTACATATCCCTTAGACTATAGTTGTTTGTATGCATTCAATGTATAGTTCAGTAATAATTCTTCCTTTTAAAGCACGCAATTAATAAAAATATTCACTTCATTCCAGAAAAATACTTATCAAAGGTTTTGATCTTTGCATAAGTAATTTCCGGTGAACTTACGATTTTTGTAGGCTACCACACATTTTTCTTTCTAAGTTTTTTGCAAACAAAATCCTTTTGACATTATAAACTAATAATTTTACAAGGAATATTTTCAACATTTACAAAAGTTTGTATAACTACGAAGAAGTGCCTTGTCATATTTTACAAAATAATTTTTCAGTGCAGGAACTATTGGTATAGGTACAAGGAATTCCCGTGTAGTATTACAAAGTTTACCTTTGTAACTTCATAAACTAATGATTTTACAAGGGTATTCTTTGTACTTTTACAAGGATTTGTAAAAGTACAAAGAATATCATTGTAAATTTTACAAAATTTTTTTAGAGTGTACAGTTGTTCAACAGACTACCTGGGGACCGATTGTAAAAGAGACCTGAATAACTCGCATTTTCTTTCAGGCACAAGCCAGAATTCAAAATACTGTGAGTTGGTGTCACATTCGCAATTTTCCCTTGACGTATTTGTAGATGTGCGTCTATTTCGCGGATCTACCTGGCAGTAACCTAGATTGCTCAGTCCTATACATGCACTGGCTACAATCGATTATTCATTGGCATATAACATTACAAGATGGTAGCAAGCGATAGTCGTACGGATTACTGCTTGACAAACCTAAATGCGGCCCCTGGTAAAAGGGGGGGGGAGGGAAGAGCGCTAGTGTTTTCATGTCGCCGTGTGATAGTGGTAGAGGGGAATGTCTTGGAGTTCTCCCCGTACACTCCATTCATATTGTAAACGACCATCTGTAGTACGTCTAATAGGCCTGTGCAATGATATACTGTAGATGCGCGGTGCTAAATGACACGACCTGGACAACAACTAACTACACACTGGTTGTCACTTTTCAGCTGACGTGACTGTACACAGTGCATGTCACGACGGCCGTGCTACCTGTTCGCTATTGGCTGGGAGTGTGTAGCGAAACAAATGAGTGAAGGAGGTCGTGGTGTATCAGTAGAGACATGAACTTTTCGCGAAAAGAATTTTGCCCCACTTTGTTCCAGTGCCTTATGTGCACGTGTGCAGTTCTGCTTCATAGATATCGGCAGCGTGCCTTTGAACTGTGACGTTTCTCATTTGACTGTACCAATCACAATAAGGTTACTGTAACACCACACGTCTGTGATTTGCGTGTAAAACCCCACGACA